>BDIP01001339.1:0-10878 GCA_003568945.1 Kipferlia bialata
TCCTTCTCATATGTATATGATACATGATATAGATACATGTTATATCTACCCCCCCCCCCCCCCCCCCCCCCCTGCTTTCCCTTCCCTCAACTCCCTCTCACCTCCAGTACCCCTCTGAGTATGTGGACGGGGAGAGAGAGCTCATCAAGGAGACCCACAAGATGTACGGAAGGACTGAAGTATTGCTACACCAGTGTATGTTTTTAGATGGTAATTCTCAGTGTATAGACTAACCTCCAGGTACCTCATCATGATGAGGGGCAACAAGGATACCGGCAGGATCAACTTCCAGGTATTATCTATCTCTCTCTCTCTCTCTGTTTACGTATTTGTAGATACTGTCTCTCTCTTCATATCAGGTCTCTGGTATAGTATTGATATATACATGTATGTATATATTTCTCACTATTAGGCCCTCCTAACTGAGCCCTGGGACTCCCTCGACATCAACACCCGCAATGCCTTTGAGCACCACACCTGGACAGACTACGACTCAGACGAAGCATGGTATGTTATATATATGTGTATATGATATGGTATATGTATACCTATATATGTATTTGTACTTATTTATGTGTATGCACCACACCTGGACAGACTACGACTCAGACGAGGCCTGGTATGTATGATATTTATGTATATAATAATGCTTATTGTATATAGTGTATCTGTGTATATCGTAATGTATTTGAGCACCACACCTGGACAGACTACGACTCAGACGAGGCCTGGTGAGTGATAGACTAGTAGATACTAATCTATATTCTATATAGTGTATCTGTATATATCGCAATGCCTTTGAGCACCACACCTGGACAGACTACGACTCGGATGAAGCATGGTATGGGATATATATGTATATAATACAATGTATGAGTTCCCATATATATGCGTGTGTGTGAAACTGTATGTATATAATAATATGCCTTTGAGCACCACACCTGGACAGACTACGACTCGGATGAAGCATGGTATGTGGAAATATATATATATATATATGTGTCCTCTATGTATATTCATTACGTCAAAGTGATGTACCCTGTCCTTACCCCCCAGGCGCATTGACCAGGAGATCACCAGGCAGGAGGAGGAGGCTAAGATTGCAAAGGTAGACTATTACGTACTAGTTATGTATTCATTCTGAGTACCTATGCTCTGTTCAATAAGAAGGCATTCCTTGACTTTAGTATTATGTCTCTATTCTTAATAGTCCAGTCAATACTTCATACTTCCTGTCTTTAAGTATTAATGACCCCAGGCCAAGGAGAAGGCCTCCCTCGAGCTGGCTGGCAAGGCCAGTGCCACAGAGGGTGGGGCAGAGGGGGAGGAGGAGGTGCAGGTCAAGGAGGAGCACATTGAGGTATGCATTATATATACTGTATATATACATTATATATATACACATTATATATATATTTATCTATATATATATATAGCTGAGGGTGGGGCAGAGGGGGAGGAGGAGGCACAGGTAAAGGAGGAGCACATCGAGGTATACATAGTGTATAGTGTGTATGTATAGTAATATGTATTATGTAAGAGACTTACAGTATGCAATACGAGGGTCCTTACCCCAGGAGACCGACCTCCAGCGTCGTGTGAGGCTCAAGAGAGAGAGTGCCAACAGGAAGAAGGAGAGGCAGAAGAACAAGGAGAAGAGGATGGCTGAGGAGGCTGCTAGGAAGGTGTGTGGAAGGACATATACATGCCTATATATTTACACGCATATATATACAGAGGGAGAGAGAGACAGAAGAACAAGGAGAAGAGGATGGCGGAGGAGGCAGCGAGGAAGGTGAGACAGACACACACTCCCATATATGTATACACACACACACACACACACATTTATATATCCACATATCCCTGGCCGAGGCCGAGCAGGCAGAGAGAGACATTATATACATGCATTTACCAATTGTCTTGACTACTATTGTTTGTATATATGCATACATACCCTCACCCCAGGCCGAGGCCGAGCAGGCACAGAGGGAGGCCGAGAGGGCTGAGATTAGGCTCAAGAGAGGATTTGCGGCCCCTACCTCTGCTGTGCCCCAGTCGTCTCTCTCCCTTGGGTCCCTGGCCCCTATCACTCTAGTTAGACAGGACGCAGGAAAGGCCGTCAAGGGGGAGGCTGCTCCATTGCTCAGCAAGGTTGGTGTCTATATTTTGTATACCCCGATATTCGGTGTTCCACTGGTGCCAATTGTAACATATATCGGCTGTGTTCGCTATTGTACACTGATATATACACTGACCCCCAGGTTAGGACCGAGCCCCTTGTCGTCCCTGACCCCGACTCAGTCTATGACTACACATGCTGCAACAAGGGGTGCTGCAAGGTATGATATCGGTTACAATCATATGTGTACCTGTTATGAGATGGCGTGACCATTTCTCAATACGTTTGGTACCCTGCCGCTCTCTGTCTCACTTAGTGGGTGTTCAGATGTACTCTTAAATCTGTAAGTTATTGTCCCTCACTAATAGGCCTTTGCTGCTGACCCCGAGTGGAGGCAGTCCTTTGCCAGAGAGAAGTACAGGGCAGCACACGGGCCGCAAGGTAAGTGTATTTATATATCTACACTTATACATGTATGAGTATTATTTGTATTGCCAGGGAGAAGTACAGGGCAGCACACGGACCCCAGGGTGAGTATAATAGTACTTGTATACATCTCTAAGTATATTCTATCATGTGGCATTGACAAGTACGGTGCGACACACATACCCCAGATAATTTATTCATTGTGTATTGACAGGTATATATATATTATGTCTCACCCCAGGCACTATTAGGCACCCCTCCCCCTCCGTATACTATTTTTGTGTTATAATATATAATATATGATACCTTACCCCAGGCACCATTGGGCACCGCAAGAGTCTCATGGTGGTCACATTCTTCTTCGACCCATCCACGAGGGTGAGGATCTATATATAGTATTGCGTATGATAGGGTGTATGTTCATAATCTCTTGTGATTCATGCACTCACCCTTCTGACTGGTCTCTCTGTCTGCTACAAGTGCGTACACCACCTCCCGGGTGTAACCCTCTCTCTCTCTCTCTCTATATATATATATACATACTCACACCAGACCGGTCTCTCTGTCTGCTACAAGTGTATTCAGCACCTACTCGGTGTGCAGTCCTCGATGGTCAAGACAGCCATAGACGGGGAGAGGGCAAGACTGGAGGAACTAGAGGAACTAGAGGGTGTGGAGGTTGAGGAGGAGAGAGAGAGAGATGAGGTACAGGAGGCGCAGGAGGCCGAGGCTGAGGATGAGGAGAGCTCCTCTTCCTCCCTGGCCTTCAGCGAGTCATCGTCAGGTATAGTTTATACTGTATGGATTTACATTTGTCATATACATGTACACAACAGTCTATAGTATATATGTATATATGTATTGATATCTCTTACCCCTCCAGATGATGCTGCCACCGGTGTGTCCAAGGACAGAGGCCATCTGACCACAGGCACAGTGCAGACACAGTACAGGCCTATGACAGGTATGGACTACACATATACTACATATATACTATATATATACAGTACACACCCACCCACACTCACATATGTATATATATATATATATATATATATTCTGTTAATATACACAGGCACAGTCCAGACGCAGTACAGGCCTTTGACACGTGTGATAAACTATCTATGTCGTAAATAAACAACATATGATATTGTATTCTTTCCCCACCACCTACCACCAGGCCCTGTCACAGGTATGGACTCTATAAATACTATCCATATACAGTGTGTTTGTGTATAAAGTGTTCTGACCCCACCAGGCCCTGTCACAGGTGGTGTGCCCGAGGACGATCCCTTTGATGCACTGGACCTTGGGGAGGAGCTGGCCCAGGGCGACGACGATGGCGATGACGCCAACCTTGACGGCGACGATGCCAACCTTGACGGCGACGACGGAGATATCTTCATGAAGAGCAGCAGTGACAGAGAGGGAGAGGGAGAGGGAGAGGGAGAGGCTGTGTCTCTGAAGGTTGACATTGGAACACCCCCTGAGGCTGCTGCGTGTGGAGATGTCAAGATGGATGGGGAGGGGGAGAGAGTGACTGGTGATGTGCAGATGAAGGAGACTGGTGACGTCAGTATGGAGAGGGAGAGAGAGAGAGGGCCTGAGGCCTCTGTCCCTGTCTGTGAGGAGTATAGTGAGAGGCAGGAGAGGATGAAGTACTTGAAGGGATACCCAGAGGATAGGGTGGAGGAGCTGCTGAGGTATGGGTATATGTCTATATGTGTAACACAATATATATACGTAATATATATGTATATATGTATATATATCCTGGGGATAGGGTGGAGGAGCTGCTGAGGTATGACCCTCTCTCTCTCTCTCTCTCTCTCTACATATATACATATGTATATGTATGTATATGAATCTGGTTCTCTCCCCCTCTCACCCCAGTGCCCTATCTGCCAACACCTCCCTCTGCCAATAGTCTCTCTCTCTCTCTCTCTCCCCCCCCCACCCCTCTTACTCTAGCGCTCTATCTGCCAACCCCACCCTGTGTCAGGGCGGTAGGGGCAGGGCTGCAGCTGGACTCGGTGAGCAGAAGCGTCGCTTCATAGCAAAGTGGTTCTACTCACCGGACGGAAAGCTCATCATCAACAGTATTCATGCCGCAAAGGTACCATCTTCTCTCTCTCTCTCTATCTCTCTCTCTCTCTCGACTTTGTATCATACATTCACCGTATATATACAAAGCTGTAGCACATTATGTACCGTGTCTCTGACCCTCTGATTGATGTATACATATATATCTGTACTAGTATATTATATCACTACCCTGACCCCCAGGTTATGCGTGTGGCCCCTGCCACTGTGGTGGATGCAGCCAAGTACATAGGTATGTGTCACACACACAAACACGTTTGCGTTTGTTATTACGTATCTATTTACATGTATATCATCCTCCCTTGCACCCATACCAGCCCCAGTCCCTCTCTCTCTCTATGTATTGATATATACATATGTATATCTCTCTATTCTCTCTTACCCCCAGACCAGCCCCAGGCCTCTCTCTCTCTATATATATATTGATATATACATATATATCACTCTCTCTCTCTCTATTGATATTTACATGTATATGCGTATGAAACGTTTCATTCACTCTTACCCCCAGACCAGCCCCACTCCCTCAGCCCCATTGCTCTGCCCACCCCTGCTGCACAGGCCAAGACAGCCACACCCAGGCTGGTGTACGGGGAGGGGTCGGAGCAGGTATATACTATGTTGTGTATGTACTAATGTATATATATATACATATTTCATTTATACCCAGACTGGTGTATGGGGAGGGGTCAGAGCAGGTATATATTTCCAACTGGAAGTTTATCTCTCTATGTCTCTCTGTGTTCACACTCAGGCCACTCTCATTACCTCCCTCCTCGATGGCCTCAGTGACTCCAAGCGCCACTCCCACCTGTTATCCACATCCAAGTGGGTGTGTGGGTGTGCTGAGGAGTGCTTACAGGGGGTGGTACCAGAGACCAGGTATTGATATATTGATATACATATACTATGGGTTATATACAATATACAGGTGGGTGTGTGGATGTATTGAGGAGTGCTTACAGGGAGTGGCCCCAGAGACCAGGTATATATATATATATATATATACAGTGTCTGGTATTTGTACCGAAAGTAAATGTAGCACTAGATTTCTGGGATATGTCATATACCCCTATCTTCTGATGATGTCTTTGAATACTATCCCTGCTTACCATCCAGGATAGCCCTTGCCGTGGACTATGCTGCCTCTGTCCAGTCAAGGTACCCTCTCTCCCCCTTTACCTCTCTGTGTCTCTCTCTTAACCTACCCCCAGTCTCACTGTATTTCTCATTTCCTACACCATGCATCCTCTTTCTATTCCTACTATGACCTCTCTCCTCCTCATATATAATATTTGTGTGGACTATATAGTACATATGCATGCTACATATGTATATTGCACTAATACCAGGGCAATCGGTGCCATCACCCCCAACCGGCACCAGTTCATCCTCAGATGGGGCCTGGCAGATCCAACCACATGTGACATATGTGAAGGGTACGTTCACGTATGCATAGATACATATATTTTTGTCCTCACGAATTCTTTTGTACATCTCACCCCTCCCGTGCTCTCTCTATGGTGGATTCTTCTCGTATAATATAGTGTAATGTAGTATATTACAGTATATTATAGTATCTCACCCCTCCAGTGCCCTCTCCAGGATCCTCAAGTGCCGCAAGAACAGGGTCCAGACACTGCTCACAGGCGCTAGGGAGGCTGTGTACCTACCTGAGGCACCGGCCGTTTCAAGCGCTCCAGACGCTCCAGACGCTAGTGCCCCTCTCCCCACCATCCACCTCCCTAGCGACACAGCTGCTACCATTGCCGCTGCTGTCAGTCCTGCCCTCTCTCTCTCCTCTGCCTCTGTACCGACCAAGGTGCTTGAACTTAAGCCACTTAAGGGGCTAGAGGGAGTGGAGGCTGAGAAGGGTGTAGAGGGAGTAGAGGGTGTTACCGAGGAGAACACTGCTACCACTGTTCCTGCTACTACTGGTTCCATACCCCGTCCCAGTCTTCTGGTACCCCCTGTGCCCAGTGATGACAGTACCACCATAGGAGTCAGTGGAGATGTCACTATGGGTGGTGACAACACCGCGGCGGAGGCTGAGCAGGCAGAGTCTGAGACTGATGCTCTCTCTCTCACCATCTCTCCTGCTGAGAGTGAGGCTGAGACAACAGTGCCTGAGGGAGAGGGTAGTGACGCATACATACCCCAGGCAGAGGCTGAGGGAGAGGGAGAGGGAGAGGGAGGGAGTCTTCCAACCACCCCAGTCACAATGGCAGAGAGGGAGAGTGCTAGACCCAGGCGGAGCAGTAGAGTTAAGAGAGAGAGTACTCCTGCCGTGGATGAGGTGGATGCACCTCCTGAGGAGGGGATAGAGGACGTCTTCGCCCCCTGCTGTGGGAAGAAGAACTGCGTGGAGCACATATCTCAGGAGGTATGGCGTATGTACTATATATGTGCTGATATTATATTATTTACAAAAACAATACAAATGTTCTATCCGTACAATACATGTATATATATAATCCATATGTATTTGTACCCATACTCACTGCAGGTCAAGACCCTTGAGACTATATACATACTATATACACACTATATGCATACTATATACATGCAATATACGTATTAATATATACATACCTCTGCTTATCTTAGGTCAAGACTCAGGTCATGTCCATGAGACAGTCTATACCTATGTATATCCAATATACCATATATACACATGTATATATACATTGATTCCAGGTCAAGACCCAGGTGATGTCCATGAGACAGTCTATCAAGGCCCTTGAGGGTATGGAGACAGGGACCAAGGGGGAGATGGCAGAGAGGAAGAGGGGCATATCCCAGAAGAGGAGAGAGGTATCCTGCCCATATGTTTTGTCTTTATTGAACAACCGATTGTGGTTATCTTTCTATTTAGTTTTTCAGAAGAGAAGACAGGTATCCTGCCTGGAATAGTGGTGTTGTTCATATATGAGTTTGATATATACATGTGAGAGAGAGGGGGGGGGGGAGTGAGAGAGAGATATCATATCACAGAAGAGCAGACAGGTATGGACACAGGAATCAATAGTGTATATGTTCAGATAGGTTGATGGATACGAGAGCCTCTATGTAGTGTCAGATATGTATTTGACATACATATTATAATATTATAATTATTATACATTCTCCCTCTATTGTAACACTCCAGATCATGTGTGTCCTCTATACCTGTTGATATACCTTGTATATATATTCCATACGTTATCCTTGTCTATTATCAGCTGTTACTAACTATAGATCGTGCATGTGCTCTACACCTGCTGATATACACTGTGTATACTGTATATACTGTATATATTGTTACTAACTGTAGATTGTGCATGTCCTCTACACTGCCTTCCCCACCTGCTGCTACGGGTTGAGCAAGAGGGCCTCGGGTGTCAAGAGCTCCAAGTACCTCACCGTGTGGAAGAAAGAGGTTACCGAGAACAAGACGCTCTAGACGGTCTAGACGGTCTAGACGCTGAGACGGCGAGACGCTGAGAGACGCTAGTTGAGAGAGAGAGAGAGAGAGACTGAAGCAGGGTTAGTACCTTGTTTGATGTGTTAGTATGGCAAGTAAAGATCAGAACAACGTCTCGGATAGACGGGATTCTGCAATATGATATTCTATACTCCATTTTGGATACTTTCACTGCAGTTTTGCTGATTCTCTCTGCTTGCATGACTACTCATGTTCACTCTCTCAAATGTGGTGTTGCAAGAGTTCATTGAGGGAAGCGTAATAGTAATGCATATATATTCCACAAGGCTATGCTACAGTTGATCATTACCATTTTGTGTAGGATTGTATAGTGAGTACAAGTTAATAGTGTAATGGGATAATTAAGGAAGATTTCAGTATATAATATATACTATTGATTCAGTACATCTGCATATTGCTGTATACTCCAGTCTGTGTTGATGATGACAAATTGTCATTGACAAAGGTATAGGTAAGAATAGCATTTAGTTAGTTAGTACTATACCTGTAAACAGCGACACATATCTCCTTCAAGAGTATCGTGTATACTCACTTCAACTGGTACGTGACCTAACCAAACTTCCCACAATCTATAGAGTATATACCATAGTATGGTCCATACTCGATGTTATACAATGGTATAGATGTACTGATACAAGAGCAAGAGGGTGAGAGCTGTTGTCTGAGAGAATCTCTATCCTACTAGTACCAACTCCTCTTCTATGCAGTTCGGCGTGACTATTCGATTATACGATACACACACACACATGCTACATACTAACTGTACCAGGCCTAGTAACAACGTGTATCCACAATGCTGTACGTGGTTTCCCTGTATAACATAAGCAGATATAGATGAACAGCATATCTGAGGACCACAACTTGTGGTTTAGAATACATTGCATCACTGACACAAGTACTAAGTATCATACCTAGTTCGTACGTGCTTGGAATGGACGAAATCTGATTATTCAAGAGAGAGACACAGTACTAGGCCTAGTATTAACCTGAGGGCAATGATGATTGCATCTATTGGATCACTAAACACACTGGTACACAAAACAATGCAAGAGTATCGAGTATCGAGTATCGCTTCGATACCAGCAAACACCCTACCCTCAACACTACTCCGATATATAATAAATACACCCTAGAGAGTCAGACTCTCCCCATACTGTTACTATACCACCCTACATTAGATCGAACAAACCCCCGTTGATAAACGGAACGAAACATCCACCTCTCACCCTCTTGTGAGACAGGGACTCTTTACCACTTTACACCAGACCTCCACCCTATTCTCATAGTCTCATAGAGACAGAGAGAGAGAGTAGGGAGGGCTCTAGCACTTGAGCGATGGGTCTGGGCCCCAGTGCTTGTTGAAGATGGCCTTGATCTCGGCCCAGCCTACTGTTAGAGGTGCAGATACATGGAATATAGATAAATACATATATTAGTTTGATTCTAGTTAATACATTTAGAAATACACAGTATGCTTTTGTTGAAGATGGCGTTGATCTCGGCCCAGCCTAGATATGAGATTATATTGTATGTATTATATACATAATACATACACAAAACAATATATATATATATATATATACTTCTGAAGAGGGCTTTGATCTCGGCCCAACCTAGTAGTTAGAGGTACGCTGAATTACAGATGAGTACTATTATGCATGTATATTGTATATACCTTGCTCCTCATCCACACACACACTGTCTGGGGGTGTGTTGGGGGACTCACACACAGGGGCCCCACGGGACTTACCGGCCTGGGATAAGGGAAAATATATAAATATAACATAATATATATGCTGTATCTAGCACTATTCACCATGTATATACTACAAATATATACAGACAGAGGCCCGCCGAACTTGCCGGCCTGGGGGGAGAGACAGACATACAAGCTATAACTAACATTGTGAATATATGTGTAGGTATATCCACTGTATACCTCGCCGCAGAACATCGAGAACCAGAATTTCTGTAAACATCACTGCAAATGTCTAATAATTATAATTATAATAATATACCAAATCAATGTATATACAGGCATTTGTCGTACCTCTCCGCAGAACATGGAGAACCAGAACTTCTGTGCGTCCTCTGCCCTGCCACCCCCTGGCTTGACCTGGCCCTAGAGTCAGTATATACAGACACACACATATATATATATATATATGTAAAACACTGATATATATATGTGTGTGTATATAGAATGTGCGTCCTCTGCTCTGCCACCCCCTGGCTTGACCTGGCCCTGGGGTTAGTGCAAATATATATGTATATATATATGTATATATATATGTATATAACACTATTATACAAATATATGAATATACACATGTATATATAATGTGCGTCCTCTGCCCTACCACCCCCTCGCTTGACCTGGCCCTATACATTAGAGAGAGAAGGGGTATATAGCATTGGTATATACAAACAAAATATATACTTAACACTGTACGTCTACATTACCTTAGGAACAGGAGCCGATGGGTTTCCCCTGAGGTAGAAGCACCTCAACAGCTCGACAGAGCAGTCGGCAAAGAGACCTCCCTGACGTAAGTGCATTATATATAAACATGATGCAATACTGTGCTGAACAATGTAAGTATTGACAACTATTGACAGAGCAGCCTGCAAAGAGACCACCACCACCCTTATGTGAGGAAACAATATAACATTCAAAACAAATGACACAGCCCATCTCTCTCTCTCTCTCTCTCTCTCTCTCTCTCTCTATATATATATATAT
>BDIP01001340.1:0-10874 GCA_003568945.1 Kipferlia bialata
AAAGGCAGGGGAGGGGGGGGGGGGGGGGGGGGGGGGGGGGGATTATTCACAGTCATTTAGGTGATTGGTACACATTAGGGCATAGAACTCCAGTGTATACGATATACAGTACAATATCACATGTGTGCCGTACCAGCTAGACCTGCCACTGCCCAGCAGAGAGGTATCATCAGGATCCATGCTCTAGGGTGCACTTAGCAGGTGCAGTGACCCCTCTCCCGTCACAGACGGATGTCCTCTCTCTCTCTCTCTCTTACACTCAGTCCTCTCCCTGCAGCAGGTACCCCACTCACTCTCTCACTGTATTCCTCTCTCCCTTTACTGTCCCCCTTAACAAATGTCCACTATCCTATGTAAGAGGTTCCAGTCAGTACTTTGCCACACTTGGCACTCGATACAGGAAAGCACTAAGGAGTGGCTGTCTCGGTGTATAGAACAGGGAGCGGGGTGAGAAGGAAATAATTGAACCGTAAAAAAACACAAAATAAACCCCTCTTCGAAGTCCTCAAGGTCTGGGTGCCCCTTCCTCCACCAAACAGGTGTCCCTAGCACCCAATATCACACTACGATCCAGCATTTGCACAGCTATTCTCTTTGGTAGCACCCTGAGTGGCTTGAGAGTAGGTAGTGATCGGCTTGTGAACCACTGGGGGTCCCTCTATATATAGACACCTGGCCTGTGTCACCCTCTCTGGTACCCCATAGTCCCTCTATAGTAGGCTAGTGCACTGCAGTAGTTACGCTAGCTGCACCCCAGCGTCCCTAGTGCATGTGGGCGGACTCCCACTCTGACATTCTGCACAGTGGGTATCTGGATGAGAGCAGGGTGGGTATGAGCGCCAGACAGAGGGGGGGGAGGAGTGCTAGACAGAGCCACCCCGGGGAGGACAGTGGCATAGGGTTCACAGGGGAGCTGAGGCCTGGGAGCGTGGGGGGAGTTTTCATCCAGGTGGGTATTGGGTCTGTATTGTATGGTGGTCGATCTGGTTGTAGTGGGTGTCACCACACTCTATGCATCCCCAGTGTCTATATTAGAGTATTGGGGGTATCTGTATGTGTCCAAAGCCATCCTCTCTCTCTCCTCCCCCCCCCCCCCCCCCACTCCCCCCCCCCCCCACGGTCCCCATGAGGGTCCCCTCCACCGGTTCGTGTGCTCCTCCTATGTGTACAGCACAGAGAGCAGGCACAGGACAGGTATACCTCATATATGTTGTCGACCTTCTCTCTCTCTCTCTCACCATATATGCAGCTGTGGACGTATTGACTGGAGCAGTGTCACTCTAACACCATGTCCTTTCGCTTTTCTCGGTCCTTGCTCTCTACTCTACCTCTATGTGTTCTCTCCCTAATACTACCATAAATATATTGACCCCAGGCCGTCTGGCCCTGTTTGAGTATCCTCTCTCTCTCTTTCAATTGTATATATTTGTATTACTATTGGCGTATTTGCTCTAGGCCGTCTGTCCCTGTGTGAGTATCCTTTCTCTCTCTCAATGATATGCTACCAGTATCATCACTGACCCCCAGGCCGTCTGTCCCTGTTTGAGTACAATGAGGAGGACACATCCTGCAACCTGGTCAAGGAGATCAGCAACCTGCCGGCAGTGTTCAGGTGGGTGTTGTATCCCTCTATACTCTATGTACAACTCCTCTATTCCATACTTTTATCAGGTCAGGTGATTGTACTACTACATTGCACCATACTGCATTCTTTCCTATCGTTGCATCAGTCTCTCTCTCCCCCCAGGGTGCGTACCAATGCCAACACCGACATGTTCCATGACTCCCCCATACTGGCAGCACCACTCAGCGACGGAGGTATATATACCCATTTCTTATACTGATAGTGCACCCCTCAGTGATGGAGGTGGGTATTCTAGTGTATACCCTATTACTTATACTGATATATGTATATATATATATATATATCTGATACTGGCACTGACCCATGCTGGCTGCACCCCTCAATGATGGAGGTGGGTGACTCTCTGTCCTCAACACTCTCTCTCTCTCTCTCTCTCTCTCTCTCTCTTCTAATGTCCCCAGGTATCCTCCTGACAGACACCAACCTGGACGACATGGTGTCCATAGACGGCAAGGTGGGACACTCAAGTGTTTCGTATAGTGGTATATCTACTGGTGTGACCCTATACTAGGACTTTTGATTTCTCATCTGTCCTTCCATTCTCACCTCAGGACCTCCGTGCATCCCACCATGCCCTGGCAGACTCCACATCAGGTTGGTGGGCATATCCATATGATATTTGACACTGGTTGGTAGGCATATTCAGACGTGATGCCGTACACTGAGTGGAGTATGAAACATCGTACTCTATCTAGGTCGGTTCTCCTCTGATCATACTCTTACCTGACCTCACCGCCAGAGGAGACTCTGATGACAAGTATCATCTCATTAGCTCTATGCTTTGTTCAATTTATGTTCTAGTGGTTACTAATATCACCCTCACTGTCAGAGGAGACTCTCATGACGGACGCCTCCTTCGATGAGTCTGGTGGTCTCTTTGTCACATTCAGTGACGGGAGGGCTGCACACCTTGCATCCCCATGTGGCCAGGTACGGCATACTTTCTCTCTCTCTCTCTATATATATAACATGTGTGTTTCTTCTGTTGACGCCTGACCCCCTAGGCTGGTCTCGACTGGGCCCACCTAGTGGGTTCTGACGATGGTGCCTGTTGGGCGGTGGAGAGCCTGCACCCCCTGAACATGCCCCAGACAGTGGCAACAGGTAGTATATGACCTAATACAGCATGTTATACATGATATATGTAGTGACATATGTAACCTTTTGCGTATTGAGATAGAGATAGCGTGGAGTCTGAACATGCCCCAGACAGTGGCCACAGGTAGTATGTGACATAGTGAAACATGATGCTTGATATAGTGGTGTGTATATAGTGGTTCGATCTCTTCAGTATACCCTTACCCCCCAGGTGATGACTGGGGCGCCCTCTGCATATGGGACATCAGGTCGATGCCCACACACCCAGTCAGGTGGGGGCACACATGCACTGTTATACCTTTATTCCATTGCTCTCTCTATGCGCCTGATGCTTCTGTAATAAATATGCTCTGCTCTCACCCCAGGAAGATTGTGAATGAGACCGGGGGCATCACCTCCATCCATGCCCTGTCCCAGGCAGAGCAGATGGAGCTGGACATAGGGGGAGGTACTTCTGTGTGTGTACATGCATATATGTGTCTGTATATATGCATCAATTAGTGATACTGTTGGAAACAATATGGTGCTGGACACTGGAATTGTCAGTCCAAGGGGACATATCCATCCTTCTGACCTCCCAGGCAGTCTGATGCTGGTGGGTGACTACGGTGGCACTCTGAGGCTGTGCGATGTCAGGTCAGTTGGTGACTCAACTGTACATTCCTGCATATGGCATTGCTCAATTCTGCCTTTCCTCTTAGCCTCACCTCAGAGCCCTGAACCGCCCTCTCTTTGAGGTGTCCATTGGGGATGGAGGAGATGGGCTCTGGGACCTGGACACAGCAGTGGCAGGTAAATATGTGTGTGTGTATGTATTCTGTACAGATAGATACTGATACTATCACTGATACTGATACTCTGGGACCTGGACACCGCAGTGGCAGGTACGTACACCCCTCTCTCTCTCTCTCTCTCTCTGTGTGCGTATGTGTGTTTATCTACTAGTGCAGGTAGTTGTGCTTATGTTCCCTGTCCCCTCACTTTCAGGCCCCCTTGAGAGGCAGTCCGGCAGGGGGGGTGTCTCGGTGGGCATTGCAGCCATGCGGAGTCTGTTCCACAGGACAACGCTCATGTGGGTGCATGTATATACGTTGATCCAAAAATGTTTCTACATCTCACTTATACAATGAGACTCTCTTGTGGGTTCTCATTAGTGTATATATGTATATCTGGATTCCTCATTTCACATATCCTGTCTCACCATGTATGTTCATACAGAGTCATATGTATAACTGTATTATTGTCCGATACTCTCTCCAACCTGTCCTGTCTCACCGTAGCAACAATGCGGGTGTTCTGTCCCTGTCCCCCGTCCTACCCTATGACGGTCCACACGAGGATGAGGGACTCGGGTATGTCGTTGAACACATATATGCATGTAGATGTCCTAACCTAACGCGCTTCCCAATTCTCTTGATATTTCATTCCTCCATGACATGAGGGGCTCGGGTATGTACAACATAAGCCCTAGTCTATTTGTAGCATTATTGGCAGTCGCCCCTTTGCGTTCATTTGTTTCAGTTTCCTGACCCCTAGGTATGGCGTGGCCCTTCTGTCTGACACTGACATGGCCTGTGGGTCATTCTACGACAAGACCCTGTCCATCGCTAGGAGGGCATTCCAATAGAGTATTATAGGGGTAGTATAGCAGCTCGATGAAGGAAGGACCTCTATTGTATCGGCTGAGTATAGCTGTAGTCTCAGTAGTTATATGGAAAGGGTTGAACAGTGCTCTGACTGAGGCTCAGTCATCTGCAAACCGGTTGAACAGCTGGGGGTCTAGCTCCNNNNACTGAGGCTCAGTCATCTGCAAACCGGTTGAACAGCTGGGGGTCTAGCTCCACCAGTAGCGTCCTCTCTGTCTGCACCACCAGCATGGTGGTGGGGTTGAGTAGCCACATGCCCTCTATCCTCCCTGGGAAGGGTAGAGGCTTTGCTAACACTGCATCCCCAGAGACAGTGTCAACCATGTAGATGGACTGGCTGCCGAACTCGTTGTTGAAGATGCATATATATACACCCAAGTCCACAGGCGTGTGACACACATACTCCGTGATACTATCTCCAAAGTGGGGCCCCCTGCTAACAATCAACCTTCGTGGAAGCCCTATCAGGTCATAATTACCAACCTTCACTACTGGGGATACATCTCCGTCTACAGAGACAGAGACACCATACTTCGAAGTGAATGCGAAAAACCTGGTTCCATGGGACACTACTTGGACCACCCTAGTGTGCGCCGCAGGGTCCGTGCGGGTATTCTTGAAGAGACTATGAGGAAGTGCCACACGCTGCCAGGCCTGTGTGCTGAGGTCCAGAATCCACATGTCCTTCTTGAACCCTTGGAAACGCAGGCGGTCGTTAACCCATTCGACTGACTCAAACCCTCCAACGACAGCGATGTGGTTTTTGAGTGCGGCGGTCAGGAAATAGCACCGAGGCTCAGGCCAGGGCGCTCCCTCTAGTGGTGTGAGGCTGTGAGTCTCGTTGGTGTCGGGGGAGATAACAACTACATTAAGATGTGTCAGGGAGACAGTCCTGTTTCCAAGGGAATACGGGTCCCATATCAATTCCGGAAAGAGAGCTACATGGACGTTGTTGACAGTTAAGAGAGCTGGCGGATCTATGGTGCTAGTGCCGCTTCCATCCAAGAGGACAGTAGGGTCTGATACATGGGCGGTGGTGGTATCCACTGTGTAGCTGAAGGTTAGTCTAATAACAGGGCATTGTAACAATATTGCACAGAGCAGTAACTGAGTGCAGCACTCACTAAGTAGTATGTGTACTTAGTAAGTACACATACTGTTGACCATTGAACAGTGTTGGAGTCCAGCCTGGACCGCAACTAACTACTTTGACTACCGTACCACATCACTTTGCCGTCACTCCATCTTCTCGCTCCAGCCAGAAGAGTGTTGTGACACAACGGGACAACGCCTGCCACACTTCCATCATCGGAAGCGAAGGACGGAGCTGGGCCGCAATAGGTAGCTTGGCGACAGGAGAGATACCACTGCATCATTGGTCCTAAGGCTATAGTTCCTAGGAGTGCACTCGGGTAGATTGTGAATGAGAGCCTCAGTACTGAAATACGCTCTTCGTACTGAATTCCAGTGTCGATACTGAAGGCTGTGGTAGACAGGTAGTGACTTTGGAGTTCAGGTTGGAGTGGAGCAGAGGACTGTCAAGCAGGTCACCTGCCAGGTGAACTGCGAACCTTTGTGACAATCGATGGCGTAAATACAGATACCAAAGATACCCTCACATTGTATGTATATGTCACTGCATGAAAGTTTCATTGAAAGTTTCAATTTGAAACCTTCGCTGATATTCTCGTACTCTGTGATAGATGTTGACTGATCTGTTGACTGACATCTGAAGGCATATCGTTCTCTGATGGGATCGAGTCGTTTATGCCTTTCGAAGCTGACTCTGACGCTCAGAATCTGATCACTATTCGATATCCTTGGCGAGACGTCCCAAAAACCCCGCCTTCAACACTCGACATGCAAACGAATTCATTGTCAATGTTGGGCAATTATTTATATCATTGGGTACACTGAAGTAAACCATATACCCAACAGCACGTGGCTGTTTCTACTTGCGCTTCTTGGTCTGCCTTGTGACGTTCTGCTTCTGGTAGGCTGTGAAGTTGGATATCATGTAGTACATGGCCCCCACAAACTGCTCGGCATCCTCGCTCATCCCATACATGGCCACAACCATCTTCATCACCATCGCGTAGCTCCTGTCGGACCCGCCCAGGTTGAAGCCTGATGCCACGCTGTTGAAGGTGCTGGGGTGTAAGTGAGAGACACAGAACAAATGGTCCTGACCCTCCATAGACAGATATAGATAGTACACTAGTATGAGATCATATACGTACTCAAATATGACCTCTCCAAGCTCTGTGCCGACGTGCTCAGGGTCAATCTCTCCCTCCTCGGCAGCCAGGCGCTAGAGGTGAGGATAAATACTATCGATGCAAATACTGTAAGTGTCGGTATCCTTATACTGCACTCAATCAGTGACACTATGTATGTATACATGTACAACCACACTACCTCGTGCAGGCTGGTCAGGGATGCCTTGGCAGCATCGGGCACAGGCATGTCCATGGTGTCATCGTCATTCTCCTCGGCAATCTGGTAATGTGAGAGAGTGCAATACAGAGGAAGAGAGATGCAAGAGAGATCAAATGATGAGACTCTTGAAAACAAGAGCATAGGCAAAAACTACAAAAAGGGTTCATTCACGTTGGGTGTATCATATCTGAGAGGGTCTATTACTGCACCGCTGTTCTCATTCTCTGTGCACGTATTAGGATGTATACATTGCCACACCAAGCACATACCTTTGCAGCGGACTTGTGAACCTTGACAACCTTCCTCCTGGGTCTTCTAGCCATATCTAGACTGTGCAAAGAAAGATGGCAGGCTATCACCTGAGAGACAACCCTCATTTTTGTGCTATGAAAAGGGTGCAAAAACAAAATGTGCTCTGGTGGCAACCAACTGGCTCACCCGACCGAGTGCGATATGTGATGAACCAGTTATAGTTGTTGTCCACCTTTGGGACAACTGAACAAAACAACCACACAGTACTACATTTACACTTTCACACACACACTTCATTAATGGCAACTACAGCTGTTGGCTTATGTACAGATATCTAGACCGGAAGAGACCATAGTCTCATGTTGCGCTACCCCTTAGTACTCTTAGTACCCTAAACGGGTCACTCCAATCGTCACTCTCTCTCTAGTAGTAATAGACTAGTACCCTTAGCCAAGGCCGTATATCTGTGTCTGCAGGGTGGCCTCTCTCACACCCACGGTGATGATGAGAGAGTCCTCTGCGCCCTCCTGCATATGAGTGCGTAGCTATTATACATATGATACATACAATATATTGGGAGTGCACAGGTACAGATGGTATTGTACATATATACACTCATATATAGTATGTATGTACCTTGCGCCAGGGGCAGATGATGTATATGCCCTGCTCAAGGTCCCAAGTGCCACGGGACTGTGGTCAGACGGAGAGAAAAACAGTTGACTACTAATGCAGTGTATACATGTATGGATACACACCTCCCCGTACGACCCCCCAGCCAGCAGGGTATGCTCTGGGAACTCCCCTATCCTCTCATGACTGTCTGCCTTGACAAGGCCAAAGCCGGGGGTGCCTGGAGTAAGTATCTCATATTCAGCATATATATATATATAGTATATATTAGACCGGGGGTGCATGGGGTGGGTAAGACATATAGAGTGTATATATACAACACATATCTTGTATTAAGCCGGGGGTGCCTGGGGTAAGTGGGAGAGAATGTGTCATATATATGTAACCATATAGTAAAGAGAAACTCATAATGATTACAAGGCCAACACCTGGGGAGCCTCTGGTGTGTGTGATATTGCGTGACAGTCCAACTTAAGTAGTAATACCGTCCGTACCATACTCCTCGGTGCCTGTGAAGAGCAGCTCCACACACACCTTCTGGGTGGGCTCATCCACAGTGAAGGAGTACTGGGGGTGAGGTATTCACCCAAAGATGTATGTAGAGAGGTAAAGAGAGAGAGAGAGACTGGTCCACGGGGAAGGAGTACTGGGTGAGAGCGAGTTTCATATAAATATACTTGGAGAAAGAGATGCATGTCCGCGTAAAAGGAACTACTAGCTAGAGTGGAAGGTGAGTCCCATCCACACTACACTAGAGTATGCATGTACCTGTGGGTTTGTGTCACAGGTCCAGGGGGCGGCACCAGCAGTACTGGAATGAGGGTATGCAGAAACTTGGACCAGGTAACCAGTAGACAGAGCAGTCAGAAATGGAATTAATAGTGCATGTATCCAGACATATAGAAAACGTCAATACCTGGCCTGGCATACTGCGGCTGCCCCGGGTGGCAGGGGTGTCATCTCGAGGGGCATGCAGCACTTGGCCTGGGGGGTGAGGGGGCATATTCATAGAGAGAGGTATATAAAAGGGAGAGACCCAGGGTTAGCAGTGTATATGGGGTGAACAGTATGGTAGGACACCCACCTCCATGACGAGGGGCGTGCCCTTTGTCCTGCCCTGCACAGGCACAATGACATACCTACCCACACCAATGTGGAAGTCAACCTGGGTGTGGGATATATATATATGTACTAGAAATTTCAGAATGTAGTTCTCTGCTAAATGGCAAGATAGTATGTGCTACAGTGCAACATGCATAAATATATATACATATGCGTATAGTATTGTGGGAGGCCCTGTCGTATGCACATACCCACTGGGTCATCTCGGATGAGACAACGTGGTGCTCGGGCATGGCTGGGGTGAGACGGTGGAGGTGCATTAGCCAATATATATAAATATATATGTATATGTATATACCATGTAGGCTGTGTGGTGCTCGGGCATGGCTGGGGTCAGGATAGAAGAGCAGTGCATTTGCATATTTAGCCAATATAAATATATATATATATACACTGTACACTCACCGTCTGTGTTGGGGTTCAGGGCCACTGCTGCATCCATGCGCCTCATGCTCCTGGGGGGTGGGGGGGGGGGGGGGGGGGGGGGGGGGGGGGGGGGGGGGGGGGGGGACGGGCAGACAGAGAGACCCAGAGGTATACACATGTCACAGTGTCAGTGCCAAAGAGGATGTGGGTGGTGAGTACTATGCGAAGTGGAGTGGATAAGATAGATGAGTGACAAGATTCGATATCAATCAGATTCACTAAATCCTACCTTCGTGTCCCGAGCATATGAGAGAGCAAACCCACACATATATATACATACATACATACATACCATAGCAACATATGTTTATACTGGATCCATATAGATCCAGGTATATACTACCTAAATCTGAACACTATATGCCAACTAGATGAACATACACTCACCCTCTTGTCCCTCAGTAGGTTAGGCAGCGTGCCCGTGCTCTGTTTAGAGGCACTGGAAGTACCCTTGCTCTCAGCCATATCAGCTACTGAAGAGGACACTCAGGAAAGGGGTACATACAGGTCAAGGGTACGATATCAAGTATCTCGAGTTGAGGGACGAATATCTGTTCTGGCACAAACGGTGAAAACAAGACGCGAGAATTGTGAGCCATCCATATACACTCACCAACCCATGTACTCCCCCTCTGTAGGACCTAAAACAGTAACAAAGGTCATTAAGGACACGTTGGAGGTGGCTAGCATCCATAGACACCTGTAAAAAGCGGAAGAAACAAATGTCATATTTGAATCCGCGAGATTCATGCGCGAGATAAGCTAGACACTGCGAAATTTGTTATGGAGGCCGAAGATTTATCCTATACTGTGGTACAAGTAGGGTAGTAGAGCACTGGGTGCTGATCCAAGCTAAAAGGAGACATACATGAAACGCATGTATGGAGGGAAGGACGTGTTGTAGGGTGGTACCGATATGAGATACGGAATGGCGTTTCCCGCGTCTGTTTTACTATTTCTGGGTGGCGATATTTGGTGGAATATGGACATGGCATGGTTATTAAGCCACATATAGAGCCTGTGGGCCCTAGTATACTGGCTATAAGTCGAATTTCTGGCTTAACGGCCCGTACTGGCGAGATATGTCTTCCGTGGGACAATTTCTGGAATGGTCAACACTGATGGTTGTGAGACGTTGCTTTAAGGTGCCTACCTGCAATCTCTTTATAGAACCCTAGGACACACAATATGTCCCTGTCATCATACCCCAAGGTACCTAAGACCACTGTGCTGCTGTTATGCAGTGTATGTGTGTGTGTATATGCCTGTTGCAACATGTAGAGTCTCAACAACCATATCGACTAAGATGTACTGTATTTTCCAATGTTGATCTGCCTTTGTCAACCAACCCCAGGCCTACTCCATTAGTAGCGCCGCTGCGGCGGCCGCAACCTCAGTAGCAACCTCAGTGCAGCCCGAGAAGTACGTTACCGTGGATGGTAACACCGCTGCATCCAACGTCGCATACCAGGTAGAGTGTCAAAATGACCTCCATGTAGTCTCCTCTCTCCAGGGTCTAAATACTCTATAGACATTCTTAATGTGGTATATCCGGTGTCTGCACAGTGCGACAGGCGGCATATGCCCCCCCCCCCCTATGCAGTCTCCCCCCC
>BDIP01001341.1:0-10873 GCA_003568945.1 Kipferlia bialata
CTCTCTCTCTCTCTCTCTCTCTCTCTCTCTCTCTCTCTCTCTCTCTCTCTCACCCTCAGGGTGAGTGCCACTGTGGCCAGACCAACCCCAACAGGCAGTGCGAGTGCATCACTAACGAGTGCATATACGACTTCGCCATGGGGGGATGCTACGGATTCTGCTCTGGGAACCACAGGTATATGCATAAATAGAAGAAGATATCTAATAGACACCCTCTATATCATTATCTATATACTATTGTATATACAAATCATGCTCTCTTTGTGTTCCTTTCTTCTTCCCCCCCCATCCAACGTCACTCTCTCCCTCGATGTATGTCCTTTATGCATCTTTATCCACAGTCTCTTACTACTACTTCCACTGCTGCTACTGCTTACCCACAGGTGCATCGACTCCTATGATGTTGGTGTACCTAATGCTCTACATCTCGAGTAATCTCTATATAGTATCAGTATCAGTATCAGTATCGAATAGCGAATGAGCATTGTTCTATATATATATATATATATATATATATATTATATCTATATTGGAAGCCCTAACCCCCAGGTGCACTGAGGACTACCACGAGCACATCCATATATATATATATATATTTGTGGATTCTGCTCAATTGTACAATAGAAGTGTGTATATTGTTATCCCTAACCCCAGGTGCACTGAGGACTACCACGAGCACTGCTACTGTGCAGCTGAGCACTGAGACTCTCAGTCTGAAAGCCGTACCACCTTTGTACCCTGTCATTAATCTCTAATCTCTGTGAAACTAGTTAACAAGACCCTTCCAAGCGTCCCACTTACATCTGGTCCATGTAGATCTGATTGATATACTGTGTTGTGAAATAGAATTTGTGTGTGTTTGGTTGATTATTCATCCTATATAGAATTATATCGACACGTCGCTATACTGGTCGCATATCTAGGTATCAATATCAAGATGTACCCGCAATGCGGGCCGCATTCCTTCTGTATTTACATCCTTGTGTCTATCTCGCTGCGGATAGAATTTCTATCATAGAAATGCCTTTGTGTTGTACGTACTGCTGGTGATGTGCAGTACACATTGTGTGGTGCACAAAGTCAGGTAGTTTAATCAATCAATCAGTCAATCAACGAGCCAAGCTGGTTACCAGCAGAAGAGTTTCACAAGGTGTCACAATATGCTGATACCTCTATAGCTCTTCTCTATTCCTTCTCTTTCGAAGCACCCGCTGAGCTACTTTCATCTGTGATGCCGTACAGTGTACTGTGTATGGTGTCTGTTCCATGATCGGTGGCATCCTGTCAATGGTTGTCGGACAGGGCGTCAAGGACAACCACATCATCGGATTCGTGATTGGGTATGTGGCTGATTCTCTCCCTCATGTATGTCGTTGTCTTTCTCTCTCTCTCCCTCACCCTCAGCATGACATGCTCCTACTCTGTCGGTCTAGTCATCTTTGGACTGGCCACTGACTCCTGGATGATGATGGTCACAGCCGCTATCATGGTGTGTATATATACATATACGTATATTTATATATATATATCTACTCTACTATATATACCCTCTGGATGATGCTGGTCACCGCTGCCTTAATGGTACGTATCTCTTTATATAACATATAACATATATAACTATTAATATATATGTACATATATATATATACCCTGTGGATGATGCTGGTCACAGCTCCCATTATGGTATGTGTATACATATACGTATATATATATATATATATATATGCCTACTCTTCTATATATACCCTCTAGATGATGCTGGTCACAGCTGCCGTAATGGTACGACTCTCCCTATATAACATATATCTATATAACTATATATATATATCATATATGACATATTGACATATTGACATATATAATTATATACATATATACCCTGGATGATGATGGTCACCGCCGCTATCATGGTACGTCTATGTCTCTCTCTCTCTTATCGTATTCATATGTATATATATATATATACTAATACCTACTCTTCTACATATACCCTCTGGATGATGCTGGTCACAGCTGCCGTAATGGTACGACTCTCTCTCTCTATATATATATATCTGCATAGTGCTAAATTAGCACTGCTAATCATAGGGTATGGTTGATGGCGTGGCCATGCCCATGATCATGACATTCTTCCAGAGCCATGCACCAGCTGGTAGCATGGGAACAGTAATGGGTATGGATGTTCATAAATATAGATACAATATATATTGTATATTTATATACAATTAGAGAGACAGGGAGGGGGAGAGGGAGAGAGATAGATGCACCAGCCGGTAGCATGGGCACAGTCATGGGTGAGTATTGTATATATATATATGAATGTATGTATATTCATAGAAGTATGTATATATACAGAGAGAGAGGGAGAGACAGCTGGCAGCATGGGCCCAGTAATGGGTGAGTGTATGTACATAGAAATATACATATACATGTTAGGAGAAATATATAGATATTTGTATATATGTGTATATAGAGAGAGGGAGAGACAGCCGGCAGCATGGGCACAGTAATGGGTAGGTAGATGTTTATATATGTATATATATAAGTATATATATAGAAATATAGAGGGAGAGAGAGAGAGAGATTGCAGCATGGGAACAGTCATGGGTACGCTTCTCTTTCTCTATGATATGTATATGATCTTTCCCCTAGGAGCCTTGAATATGTGCTGGTTGGGTAGACATATAGTCAGTACATAGACAGTGTGTATGTATACATATGTACATATAATATTATAGTGTCTTACCCCTAGGTGCCTTGATGATGTGCTGGGCTGGTCTCTCTCTCTCTCCCTCTCTCTACTGTACATAACTCTGTATATGAGTCTAATCTTCTTCTTACCCCTAGGTGCTCTGATGATGTGCTGGGCTGGTCTGTGTCTGCACTATATATACTTACTTATCCAATGGATACCATATGAATATTGTATCGTTTAACATCAGGTGCTTTGATGATGTGCTGGGCTGGCCTGGAGCCCATCTCCTATGCCCTCTCAGGATTCCTGTTCGAGCTAGGTACATACCAACCTATGATACTAAGATATCATGTACTATTACTACGCTCCCAGAGGAGTTATGTTTGAACTAGGTGCGTCTCTCTCTGTCTCTCTCATACCGAAGTGCCCAGACGCTCATGTCTCCCGCTCTCTCTCTCTCTCCCTTCCTCTCTCTCTCTCTCTCATACCTAGGTGCCCAGACATTCATTGTTGGCTCCGGCTGCTTCCTGTTTGTGGTCTTCCTGGTCGTGATGTTCATGGCATACGGTCTGGGGTTCTCCAAGGAGACACCTAGCACAGACGACACAGAGAGTGCTGAGGGAGAGGGAGAGAGAGAGAGAGAGAGTGCAGTCACCCAGGAGGACATGGTGTGAGATCAAAGTCCTTTCCATCGGTGTTATATATATTGGGCCAGAGGCTGAGGGAGATACCGAAAATGTGTAACTGATAGTGACACTATTATAGTGTGATTCATGTATTGGTGATGCTTCGTGAAACTGAGAGATACCGTATATACCGTATGTGTTATTAGTAACTAGACCATAAATTGATGGGTTTTGCTGGGTCAGTAACATAGCATAGACTGACCAGTCCATTATACAACAACAGTTCAGCGTCCGATCACTATATACGTGTGGTAGATACAACACTTCAACTGTTACAATTCTATGGTACAACTTCTATATACTCAATGGATTATACTCTATGGAAATTCTACAGATTCCATTGTAATCACAACATCGTGATGATCATATCAGGTGAGTCCAATACTATACAGTGTGACTCATACTTGTGGACCACAAGTTGTGGTACAGCGATCCTCAGGTGTTTCAGTCCCCGAATCCTACTCAACCCGAAGGACAGCAATATACGGCATCCACCTGTGTTGTCTAATTGACTCCCCTTTTACAGGGCCTGTTAAGAAGACAGTTTACTCTGTTTCTCTGGCGTATATACATCAATAGTCTGAGATCGACTCTCTCCCGAAGTATTCTGGCTGGTTCTATTGTATTACCATGCGTGCCAGGCTGGGATTCCCAGCCAATGTGATGTCACTCCATCTCTCCCTTTATGCTATTGTAGTACTCTTTCCCTCCTGAGTCGAAAGTATGTATATGAAACACGTCCTGAAGTAGTATGACACTTACTCATTGGTTACTTCTCTGCACCACTAAGTTCCTCCCCAGAAACCCAGAGAGACACACTCTCACTCGTCACTTCTCCTCAACACGTTACTGCTCCCCACCATACTGATCTGGAACTCTGGACCCAGTAGGTGGGGGTCGACGTTGATAAGCAGGGAGACTGTTGGGGATGCCAGCAGAAGAGTGGTGCTGTTGAGCCAAATCAGAGACGCAAAGTTGACGTTTGTGGTTGGCAGGGACTTGACTAGCACTCTGTCTTGCGACAGAGTGTCATGGATCCAAAACTCTGTGGCGTATCCTCTTTCCTCTGCCTGTAACACTAACAGTTGGTACTGACCGTACAATGTCACAGCAAGGAGAGCTAAAGTGTCAGTGTCGGAGACGGGTACAGGGGCCCATATGTCCGGTTCACTGGTCCACTCGTGCTTGTCGTAGGCCGCATAACATGGCAGAAGGCAACACACAGAGTATATGACGTGGCGGAGATCATGAGTGGATCCTGCTGCATCGACTAGTGGCCGAGGACACCTACCCCCCTTGGACCACTCCGGTGTGGTCACAGACCACTCCCAGGTGTCATAGTTGGAGCAATTGAAGCCTTCCTCAGTGTTACCACCTGAGACTACCAACGAGTCACCCACGGAGAATATGTATGGCCATTGGACGGAGAGACCGTCAGCGAATGGAACACTCTCCCACTCATCCGTTGCGATCGAGTAGACACCCATGACTCTCTCAGACCACGATATTGCCACTACACAGTCTGCGACACGTCTCAGTGTCGCCGCAGTATCTCCAATGGGCATGGCGGGCCCTGCAATGCGAGCAGAAGTGAATCTGAGGTCATCAGAGAGGGTGATGATTACCCAGTGGTGCTCAGGGTTTGTGCTCCTCTCAAGTGTGTATGTCAGCATAGCTCTGTTGTCTCCAAGTGGTGCCGCAGATATGAAACATCGCGAAGTGGCATCAGGGACCAAGTCATGTATCAGTCTACAGTCGGTGAACCAGGGCATCCCATCCATACTCATAATGTGTAGTTCTCACTCTCTGTGGGTACTCGTAATGATCTGGACATTAGTTCAGACTGTTTCTAGAGTAAGGTGCGATTAACTGTCTAGACACTAGACTCTAGTGTGGGCTATGAGTGTTGCTGTTTCTGTAGATATCAGGTCCTTTCTGTCACTCTTTCGGAATAGCAAGTTTCATTACGGCAATCAAGTAACTAGATACCTCTGGTTTGGCCTCTGCTAGGATATGACCTCTGTTACGGTGGGAGTATTTGTAGGGTGGAGAGATGAGCCACACTAAATCTGTATGATACTGATTGTACAAAGTCTCAACAATACTGATACTCTCTGGTGGGTCTCACTACTGAACTGCCAATATATTTTCGGTCGGAGCTTCCGACTCGGAATAGGCCTTCTATTGCAGAGGGTGTTTCTGCAACGATCCCTTTGAGAGGCTTGAAGTTCAAGCCAAGAACCCCACCAATTCTAGGTGTGGCTTGGTATCATTAGTGTTTTGAGAGCTGTTCATGCAACTCTGTGTTAAATTCAGTTACTGACCGTGACCGTGCTGTACTTTAGTAGTAAGTTTGCCCTCGCACACAAGTCATTACTTACCTTCTCCATAGCTTTGCCGGTGAATGGACACATGTCATAGCTCATGAGGGTGTGATTATCAATGTAAACATAGCATAGGCTCCCTAATCTAGAGCCTTCTGTATCTATGCTGCACGTGATACTGGAAACCAGGAATATGCTCAAGAGTCCAAATGCAGTTAGACTCACAGTGACTATGAGTCATAGTCTCACTCTGATTCATAATAATGACACTGTTTGAAGAGTAATACTCTTCGACTACGTTCCACAACTCCTTTACTTCTTCCCCTTGTGTGCACTGTCCTTCTGAAGACAATGAATACCATGCAGAGAGCATATGTATTTATACTAATATGCAGCATATGTATCAATACATTACTTCTTCCCCTTGCGTGCCGCACTCTCCTTCTTCTTCTGCAGCTTGAGGCGCCTCTTCTCCAGCATCTTGGCCTGGGTATTAGATGCAAACCATCCCATTTATGGAATGAACTAAGAGGAAGAGAAGAGAATACTGTGAAAGTATGGTCGCCTCTTCTCCAGCATCCTGGCCTGAGTATTAGAGAGAGAAAGAGAAAGATAACTCTGGCCGAAGGATCAGCCATGGGCCGATATATGGGAGAATAGAGGAAGGAATTCTGTGTTTCCTCTTACTCCATACATATATACCAGGTACCTTGTTCCTAGCGGCTGCCTCTTCCTTCTTGGCCTCTGCCTCCTGTCTCAGTCTCTCTCTCCTGTCTCTCTCGCACTCCTTGGGAAGGTGGCTGGGGTCAATACCATTATTAACAAGTATATAGTGACAGTGATACATCACAGGAATAGTTGTATCTGTGGATGTACCTAAAGTTCCACAATGTCTTCACTGAGTCTCCTTGGCCAGACATAAGAGGCACCATATGTATTTATATAATAACCAATGATAGACTAATTACATACCTGAAGCCCCACACAGCCTCCACGCCCATCTCCTTGGCCAGAGATGCCCAGGCACCGTCCTTGGAGGCATCCCATGGCAGAATGGCCTGGCAATTAGAGACTATACGTATAGATAGTCACTACTATATATACACACACGAATTAGAGAATAGAAAATGTATGATAAGTCCTTTGATGCATCCCAGGCAGACTGGATGGCCTGGCAATTAGAGATAGTATATACATTTCTTTTGTATTGTAGAGGACACTATACTAAAGAACTTGTATATAATAGTCCTTGGCTGCATCCCAGGCAGGCTGGATGGACTGGAGATGAGTGGCACAATACACATGATGCTATATAGTGTAGTATTTGTATAGTATAGCACATTAGATTTGCCAGGCTGGCAGGATTGAATGACACTGAAACAGAACATAGAATTAACGTATGCACTGTACATGTATATATACTTGGTCTTCCTTCCTGGTTCTTGCCACAACTATAAATTTTCAAGATATGGGATCATATAATACCAGAATCAATGGTATATATCTAATATAGTATGATACCAGAAACCCATAACTATTGAGATAATATCACCACACAGGTATACCTGGCCTGCCTTTCTGTTCTTCTTGGCACGGCTCTTGCTGGAATAAGAGAGTGGAATAGTGGACATGAGTGTAGTCAGCATGCTCAGATAGTACAATCCGAAACTTTCACAAGTCAATGGATATATATAATATTTGTCTGAAATGGAGAGAAAGAGTACCTGTGGGCCTTGATGCACTGCTGGATCTCCTTGATTGTGTCAACGTGACAGTCGGGAACAAAGGACTTTAGTGAGTGTCCAGATATACATAATATTACAAGAGCAAGATCGACAGGATCTACATCTCAGCTATGGGTTCTACGAAATCTATCCAGCTGCTATGTATGTATCTGTGTCGGGAACTGTGACAGACAACCATGCAGCTGTATACATAGTGCCGTAAGACTGACTGTACATACTTCACAACTCAAAGTACTTTATATAGTCAGCATAGCTATAAACATCACATACATACGCGACAATGCAGTTGTATACATAACTGTCTGTATATACTCCTCAACGGAAAGTAAGAAGTATATATAGCCATATGCAACACACCACGTACATATGCGACCATGCAGTTGTATGCAAACTTCCTCGCAAGTGCGACGTTTCCAGACCGGGTCGCAGAGAGGAATCCCATCTGGGGTGAGAGATGTGGTTCATTTCTGTGGTTCATTTCTCTATAGAGAAGAATTAGAGATAAAACAATACAGGTCATGAACCCTATCCACAGCATTCGATACAGAGAGACACCTACGGAACCTACCTGGAAGATGTTACCCATCATGTGTGGGTTGGATTTGAACTCGTATACGGTGAGTCTGAGGCTCTGACAGTGAGGGTGAGGAAGACAACTAAGGATATACTGCATTCAGTAATATAAACTAAAACATAATAAAAAGAAGAATAAGAAAACAACTATAGTATATAGTATATAGTATATAGTATATAGTACTGAAAATCGCTATATGTTGGTGGGTATTATAGCATGGTCGTACCTCCAACAACTCTGCCATGGAGGGCTTCCTACCGCGCAACAGAGGACCCTAAGGGGTCAGACCATACATGTAACCAAGAATGAATTGTGTAGGACAGAGTGAAGACAATATGCAACCAATACAAATACCACATCGTTCCATTATGGTGAATAGCGGCTTTCAGATTCAACTTACAACCCTTGTATGAAAACCAACAGAAATATGACTCTCAGCGCAATTATCTGTAATGATACATAGTAGTCCTATGTATATTCGAGAATATGTCTTACTCAGTTGAATATACTACACATACACATTTCCTATCACCTCAATCTCCAACATGCATCTATATACCATAGATACATAAGACAACATGAAAGAGCACACAGATAGATGGGATAGAGACAAGTATCTTACCATCACAATCTCTGACAGGCGGCGTCTGTTGGAATCACTCTCCAACAGGGCATATCCAGTGAGAGAACAGGCCTGAGGTTATATAGTATAACGGACAACACTCTAATTGTAAAACAACGGGTTCCCCTATCAAACTGCGAAACTAGTGAGAGAGTAGGTCTATGATTGTATAACAATTTGTACTGAATATTGGAATACTTGGAGTGACAGTTGTAGACTAGTAAGGCCTGGTGTCTGTTCAACTGGTGACAGGCAACTGAGATAGAATGATAATTGAAGAGAAAACCATGTTGGAACAAGCTACCAAGCTGAGTTAGATGAGCATTAATAGATGAACACTCAATACACACTAACATACACGTAACAGTATACTCAAGAGGTAGAGAAACAACGAAAGACACTACCTCACAGGTGCAGTCGAAGTTGAAAAGCTTCCTCAGCTCATCCATGCGGTCATCCCTAGGCATGAGATACTATATCATACTATATATATATACAATACATATTATGTACTATACTATATATATTAGACTGCCAACAATTCAACATTGTAGAAACAGTATGCATTGTACCTGCCCGTGAACATGTCTCTCCCACATACTCTATATACGATTAGTGCATATATACACACTATGTATATGAGTGTAGTATGCACATGTATATATATATGTACCTGGCCGTGAACATGTCTCTCCCATAGTATCTGGTGAGCTCTTCTCCTGCCTGGACAGATAAGTATACAGACTACACAGTATATAGTATATGAATCAGTAATACTTATCCTTAGAATAAAGAATATATTACATAGTATCTGGTGAGCTCTTCCCCTGCCTGGACAGATTAGGATATGAAGTATATATATAGGTATTGCAGTGCACAAAGGACAATATCTACAAATTCTCTTTCATATATAGGAACCGTGACAATTAGAGAGAATATGAATAGAGTGGTGAATGTCTTGCAAGTGCCAGGCGCACAATAGTGGTTTCTCCTACTCGAGAGAAGAAGTGGTATATTGCTTACATACACATATGTCTACAGACCTTAATGTCTCTGGCAGCAGAGTATCTCTCCATTGGCTCCTCTCCCTCACCTGACATTAATGGTGTAGAGAGAGAGAGAGAGAGAGAGAGAGAGAGAGGGACCCATAGGCAGTTGACGTTGTATACAATATAATGGACACCCTCTATATATACAGTGAATAACATTGAGGAGTGTATATATAGTATACTATGTACCTCCCTCCACCCATAGGCAGTTGACGTTGTACACACACGAGTGGTTGAGGTAGGCGCCAAACTCAAACAGAGCCATGTCCTGATAATAGGGGTGTAGAGGGAGAGAGAGAGAGAGAGAGAGAGAGAGACATAGTGGCATATACCTGATCCCCACAGTAGTTGTTGGTCCGTACAATGCCACTGAGCGTCTTGCCGTTGGCAGTACGGTTACTGAACGGGTCCTTCCCCACACAGTCTTCATATGCATCGCACATGTCCCAGATTTTCTGATGGTTATATATGTTTGGTTTTACGTCATCACTAGAATAATCACACCACACACACACTCTCTCCCACATCATACTAGGTATACATACTATACCATACCTTCTGGACACTCTGTGGAAGGGCAGCCACACTTGATGCAAAGTACTCATCTCTCTCTCTCTCCTTCTCCCTCTCAATATACATATATACTCATTCAATCATACATACTATACCTTGTGGTCACTATATATATTTATCTCTCTCTCCCTATATATAAATATATACCTTCTGGACACTTTGTGGGAGTGCAGCCACAGTGGATGCAAAGTACTCATCTCTGAATGTGTTGGACTGCTGGCCATACATGTCTCGGTACTCCTGAGGGTTATAGAGAGAGAGACATATATATACTGAGAGAGAGAGAGAGAGAGAGTCTCTGAATCTGTTGGACTGCTAGCCAAACATGTCTCTATACTTCTAAGGATCAGAGTAATTAGCATTACAATATGTATTAATATATTGAGATAGAGAGAGAGAGAGAGACAGAGAGAAATAGAGAGAGACTCTGCTAGCCATAGATATCTCTGTACTCCTTAGGTAAGACTCTCATCCATACGTATGTTATCTACTAAGTGAGAAAGAGAGTGTTGGGCTGCTGGACATAGATGTCGGGGTACTCCTAAGGGTTATGTATCATATCCGCATACACATAGACAATGAGAGAGAGAGAGAGAAGGGGGGGG
>BDIP01001342.1:0-10873 GCA_003568945.1 Kipferlia bialata
TCTCTCTCTCTCTCTCTCTCTCTCTCTCTCTCTCTCTCTCTATATATATATATATTTATATACAATGCAGCATCCATACCTTCTTGAGCAGGTCCTTGAGCTCAGGGCCAATACAATCTCTCTCTCTCTCTCTCTCATATATAGCGTCCCAGTAGTATATATAGTGTCCCAGTAGTATATATAGTGTTTCATAGTAATAAATAAAGAAATGAAGTAATAATGTATATATACCTTCTTGAGCAGGTCCTTGAGCTCAGGGAAATCCATCCCCTCACTCTCAATAGTTACAAATCAGTAGTATATATATATATATGTGTATATATATACATATAGAAGAAATGAAGTATTAATCAATATATACCTTCTTGAGCAGGTCCTTGAGCTCAGGTGTGAACCTGGGGGAGAAGGTCAGGCGCTGGGGGTAAGATTTAGAGATGCAACATATGACAATAGAATATATATATATATATATATATCTATATATACATTAATATATATATATATATAAATATAGTATACACTATGATATTATACTTGTACATATACATATTAGTAATTATAGACACAAACACTAACACACATATATATATATGTGTGTATACTTGTATACAACGTACCCCGTGTGTGATGGCGTGTCTAGTTCTGTTCATGTCATCGTGCATGAAGGGGGTAACTATATATACACATATTACAGTATATATATACACACACACACACTCATATATATATATATATGTCACATGTATATATATATATGTATATATATACATACCCCGTGTGTGATTGCGTGTCTTGTTCTGTTCATGTCATCGTGCATGAAGGGTGTAACTATATATATAATAGTATATATATATATACATACACACACACACTAATATATATATATGTATATATATACTCACCCCATGTGTAATGGCGTGTCTAGTTCTGTTCATGTCATCGTGCATGAAGGGGGGCTGGCCCTCCACAAGCTCATAGAGGAGGATGCCTGATATTAAGGGTGTAGAGGGGGAGAGAGAGAGAGAGAGAGAGAGAGATCGTGCATGAAGGGGGGCTGGCCCTCCACAAGCTCATAGAGCAGAATTCCTATGGATAAGAATACACATATATAAAGAGAGAGAGATAGGGAGAGAGTCCACGTATCTAATAATAACCTAGAGACCTCACATCCATCGCACTATCATAGGCTGTCCCCTTGACCATATCTCTCTCTCTCTCTCCATCTCTTTCTCTCTCTCTCTCTCTCTCTATATATATATATACTAACCTAGGCTCCATACGTCCACTCCACTGTCGTATGCTGTGCCCTTGACCATCTCAGGTGCAAGGTAGTCAAGGGTGCCACACATGGTGCCCCTGTTAATTAGATGTTATACATATATATATATATATAGAGAGAGAGAGAGTGAGAGAGGTGAGAGAGAGAGATTATGTGCTAGGTAGTCCAGGGTGCCACACATAGTGCCCAAAGAGTCCATGAGGAATAGAAAGAGAACCTATACAAAGAACAAGAGAAGACAACGAGAGAGAGAGAGAGAGGGAGAGAGATAAGAAGGAAACATATAAATTGAAATGTGTATCACAGAGAGAGAGAGAGAGTAAACTTGGACATAATGTAGTCAAGGGAGTTTAGAAACAGAAAGAATACATCATGTATAGTACAATAATTACATTATATATACTACATATCTTTTTACCTCCTATTGGCAGCCATTGTGACGTGCACTCCCCATCCAAAGTCAGACAGTTTGACTACACCCTCGGAGTCCAGCATGATGTTCTCGGCCTAGACATTAGTATACATATATATACATATATATATATATATAGAGAGAGAGAGAGAGAGAGAGAGATACATACAGTGTGGAAGGGGGTCGGCATGCCTGGAGAGTAAGAAGATAGATATCTGCTATATAGATATGTATCTGCTATATAGATATGTATCTGCTACATATATATAATATATATATATAGGGAGAGATACATACTAACAGTGTGGAAGGGGGTCGGCATGCCTGGAGAGTTAGGAGAAGAGGAAATATATACCACTAATTAGTCAGTTGACATAATAGATATATACGTACTTGTGCCCGAAATGGAGTAGAACCTGAACGGCTCAGCATTGGTCACTGGATCATCTCTCTCCTCCTGTCTCTCTCCCTCAACTCCAGCCTTTAAGGGTCTAGCAGTTATTGGGGACTGTCCTGTGTGTGTACCGTTGGGGTGCATCGTTAGGACAGCCCTCTCCTCTCTCTCCTCTCTCTCTCTCTGAGTATCTCCCCTCTCTCCCCCTCTCTCTGACATGTATCCTCTGCACACGACAGTAGAGGTCTCGGGGGTAGGGGGTACACTTGGACACTGGAATTAACGGCTGCAACAATGAATACACAGGAGAATGAATACAAAGTAGTAGTCTCCACCCTACCTGTGGTATCAGCAGGGGCTGCAGTTCCATATATACCAAGTATGATGAGTCTATCTACATATATACCGATAGTACTGTCCATATATCTCCCTACCTGTGGTATCAGTAGGGGTGGTTGCAGTGTCATATAAACTTAGTATGATAAGTCGGACTATACAATAATCAGATAGTATTCTCTATCTACCAACCTGTGGTATCAGGAGTGGTGGCTGCAGTGCCCTATCTCTGGCAGTCCACATGTCTTCCTGGGGGAAATAGAGCTAAATGAATATTAAGACTCATCCTGGTTATTAATATTAATACAAGGAATAGAATATGGACATGTATTCTATTAGAGTACACAATACAACTTCATAGTCCACATGTCCTCCTGGGTGTTAGGGATGTTATTGCATGGCAAAAGATTCTCCTAGAGTACACTATATAACGACATACATACATTGTAATAGAGTGTGTAGTAATAGCCCTGTCCTTAGAAGTCCACATGTCCTCCTAGAGATAGATAGGTGTGCTGACACTTCGAGATGGAAAATACAATGGATACTGCCAAGCCAACTACTGTAGTTATATAGTTATGAGATGAGTAATTACTCAATCAACCATACATGAATATAAATGACATAAACAATTACGCAAGCGACTCTTCCTACTCCAAAGTACCTTGTGACCAAAGAGCCAGTGCTCAGGAGTGCCTGAATGTGAGAAGTAACTTTCGGGGTAAGTGTGTGGGAACGTTTAGTGAGTATTTATGTACTGTATGGCTAGGTGTGTCATTCTTGTGTGCAGGTCCCTAAGTATGAGACACAATGAATACATAATCAATACTAATCAATACTATACTATATATATTGCATATACTATACATGCCTGGGAGTGTCATCCTTGTGTGCTCTCAATCTATAAAATATGCATATATTCAATATATACACACTGTATATAACTCTCCACATACTCTCTCTATATATACTATATATACATACCTGGCAGTGTCATCCTTGTGTGGAGGTCCCTCAGTCTGGCAGGTCTTACACACTCATGGGGGCCTAGAGTCAGACATGTATATGTACAATAGAGTATACAGCTATCAACACAAACAAAATAGCTAAATGCAATGTAGAAATACCTGCCACTGCCCATGGGTACATGTCCATATGTCCATATATTCATGTACCATACACACACACACATATATATAGATACATTGATACAACAGATTTAAGTATCATACCTGCCACTGCCCATGGGTACATGTCCACTGTGTCTGACAGGGTGGAGAGGGGTCTGCGCCTCTGCCTCTTCTGAGGGTAAGTATACACAAACCTATGTATACATTTACAATAAATAACTAGTGTATCTGTAACTATTAATATACTATATATGCATCTGTACCTTGATGTCTGGGACTGCCCTTGCCTCTGAGAGATATACAGTATTTGTATGTATTATACAATATCACCAATATATAGTATATAGTTACTTCATAATACAGTATATAGTATGCCCACCTTGATGATGATGTCTGGGACTGGCCTTGCCTCTGAGAGGTATATACATATATATAATTAGTATACAATAATAGTATAGTATATAAATATATTGAAATATATTGATAGTATCTCATTACTAACATAAAGAGTATATATATATATATGTCTATACCTTGATGTTGATGTCTGGTACTGGCCTTGCCTCTGCCAGCCACAGCCTGGTCTGCTGGGGGGTTAGAGAGAAGATAAGCAGGAGAACTGAGACAGATGACACAATATATCCCCCATTGTGTGGGTGGTAATCTAGGTGGGTGTGTAGGTGGCATGTGTAAATATATACATACCTTGAGTATGTCTGCCCTGACGTTGACTGTGGCACTCTCCCCCTCCCTCTCCCTCTCTGCTGCATAGACTACAGTGGAGGACCTAGTCACGGTGGAGGAGACCTATAGGGTGAGGTATACCTACAGAGGCACATGAGTTTATACATAATACAACATATACATACCCCAATACCTGTGGGGGTGATGGTGGCACACATGCTGATGGGAGGAGAGGGGGTGAGGCATACTGGTGGAAACAGGGGGTCTGGTGGGTGAGTGAAACTGTATACACATGAGAGAAACATTTATATATATACCTCTGTCTGCCCCTCCGTGTATGTTCCGTTCCACCTCTCTCTCTCTGCCTCTCTCCCTCTCTCTCTCTATAGATATCTCTCCCTCAACATATATCAATCCATATATATACCTCTGTCTGCCCCTCCGTGTATGTCCCGTTCCACCTCTTGAGTCTGTCCACACTGCTATTGCCGCAGATGCCTGGTGGTAAATAGACTATATCCTCTCCACTGGTAGAAATACACGCATAGCGATATATATAGACTCCATCGTGATCTATAACATCATCATGTATAATATTCTCTCCAAAATCTCCCACATACTAGTAGAATATTCATACATTATTCATTCCTCACTACATATATATATAAATAATAATATACATATATAAATAATTATCTATAGTGCACACAGATATGAACATGTATACATATACACCTGTCTCTGGCATGAACCCTGGCAGTTCCCCCACATACTATATTTATACATGTATTATACAACGTATACTACATATTCACACCTAACTAGAGTGACATGATATCGTGTACAACTAACCTGTCTCCGGCATGAACCCTGGGAGCTCCCCCACATACTGCACCCAGTGCACACCCAGGTGCCTCTCTCTCTCTCTCTCCCGCTCACTCACTTCTGAGGGGTTAGACTCCTAGTACATGTATGTAGCATATATGTAAATACATTATACATCAATGCTATATACCTGACAGATCGGATGGGTTGACCACAATCATCTCCCCCTCTCCCTCTCTCTCCCTATCCCCCTCCTCACCCTCTCTGTCACTCAGAGGAGATGCACTGTCACACTCCCCCTCCCTCTCCCTCCCCCTCTCCCTCTCCCTCTCTCTGCTCTCTGTAGTCACCCTCCTTGCCCTCTCCTCCTCATCGGACACGGCCTGCTGGTACACCTGGTAGGCTCTATGATGTGAGAGAAGAATAAGGAGTTCTCTAGGATCCAACTAGAATACACATTTCACACTAATCCCTGGCGTTAGAGACAATACTATATACAGTATCTATCTGTGGTAGAATAGTATCATACTATACCGCACCTCGCATTACTCCTCTTTCCCATTGCATTAACCGCCACACCCACTGAACCCTCAATCACACCATTCAAGGCAATGAGCAGGGACCTAGGGTAAGTGCATGTATAGATACTAATACATATACTGGAGTGTCAGTCAAGCAATGACCAGTGAATAACACCATTCAGGGCAATGAGCAGGGACCTAGGGTGAGATTATGACTAAAAACACTCTCTGATACTATTAAGTACCCTCATGAGTGAATCTATATTTACCAATTGGCAATAAGCAGGGACCTAGGCTGAGAATAGTAACGTATCGACTACGCCAGTCGATTGACACATATATACCTCCTTATATCAATGGGTGCACTCATGAGTATACTTCTAGAGAGTGGACACAGCACAGCGGGGGTTAAGTACAAACATATATACACATATATCACATATGGGTTACTATATATATATATATATATATGATTACCTCCTTATTCCAATAGGTGCAGCCATTAGTACTGATCTAGACAGTGGACACAGCACAGCCGGGGAACGCCTGACATACACCGACCTAGGAGTCAAATTATTACGATCAAGTAATTACTAGGTGGCTATGCATATACTGATCTGGAATGCTAGAAGTCATACTCATAGAAGATGTTGGAGACCGCTACTCACTAAGTATATACACACTCACATTGGTATGGGCAGAGGACGGCCAGGTGCAATGTAGGGGACAGAGCCGGCCTGGGGGTGAGGCATAATACTCCATGACATGGGATACATATTGTACAACGTATATATAGAAGTATCAATACCTGAGACATTGGCTGTCTGAGTGCCTGTCCATCTATCATGTATCATAGTAATATACAAATATATACATGACCATACCTCTGTAATACAAATTCTACTCCATTAATGCGTATAAACACAATACAGTATACCATACCTGTGACATTGGCTGTCTGAGTGCCTGTCCATCAATCATGCGCATGGTGAAGTTGTAGCTGAGGGGATGAGACAGAGATGGTATGAACTGGTACTACATATGGATGTATATGTATGTAGTCATGTATCATACCCGTGTGCACAGCATTGGTAGGCAGTGCACTCTGTATCATGTACCTAGGTAGAATATGCACACACATATATATATCTATCAATCTATCAATATGTAAATACTAATTATCATATCCCTACATACATATACATATATACATATATTAAATAATGTATATATATGAATACCCCCTACCCGTGTGCACAGCACTGGTGGGCCAGGGCACTACACATTATATACATTATACATCAGTATATATGCGGAAAGGCAGTATGTATAGTATGTATATATATACTATGTATCCTACCCGTGTGCACAGCACTGGTGGGCCAGGGCACTCCCGCCCCAGGGGGTGCCTATGCACACCAGTCTGGAGTGAGGATAGTAACGATACAATGAGTATAAATACACCATGAACTACCACGGTACCCTTTTCATACCAAGTCTGTGGGGGTACACACACACATACGCAAACAGGATATATACATTACCTCCGTATCCTGCCCACCCACTCTGGGTATGCCCTGAGGAAGGTCTCAACAAGGAGACCACCCCTGGAGGTAAGACCGATAGATTATGGTATATATGTACTATATATCTATATAGTATACACTACTCCACACTCACATGCTGTGACACACCAGGCTGAGCTGTCTGCCTGGGTTCAGGGACAGGGCAGTCTCTAGGACCTGAAGATTAGGTATCAACTATCCTATATATACATATATACATTTACATATACTAGTAATAATGAATGCTCTCTGCCTGGGTTCAGGGAGAGGGCAGTCTCAAGGACCTGAGGGTTAGATGAATATATTTACACTGTATAAAGTATATACACTATATGAATACATATAAGAAAATGAAAAGGCGCAGTGTCACTTCAAGGAGAGGGCAGTCTCAAGGACCTCAGGGTAAAGAGAGACAGGTACTAAAACCCACGATATACTATATACTATTTGTATACACCTACCTCCCTGAACCTACCCTGCACTGTGGGTGTGGTCAGGCGATACAGTGTCACATATATTTATACTAATATATACTTATATATAGTATGCTATATATGTATACCTCTCTGAACCTGTTCTGCACTGTCTGTGTGGTCAGGCCCTGTCTCCAGTCATAGGCAGCGGCAAAGAGGTCCTACAATAAGGGTCTATAGGGAGAGAGAGAGAGAGAGAGAGATGTCTCCAGTCATAGGCAGCGGCAAAGAGATCCTGCAATAAGGGTGTAGATGGAGAGAGAGAGAGAGAGAGAGAATGTCTCCAGTCATAGGCAGCGGCAAAGAGATCCTACAATAAGGGTCTAGAGGGAGAGAGAGAGAGAGAGATGTCTCCAGTCATATGCAGTGGCAAAGAGATCCTATAATAAGGGTCTAGAGGGAGAGAGAGAGAGAGAGAGAGAGAGAGGTCTCCAGTCACAGGCAGCAGCAAAGGGATCCAAGAGCAATGAGGAACCACTGTCTATATACAGATATGTATACAAGTACACACACATATATATATACATATACCTTCCCAGGCGTGTATCCCATGTCCTCGTAGTGTTGTATGATCTTGGCAAAGTACCCGCCAAAGCCAAAGCGGGAGATGAGACCACCCCTGGTCAGGCCTGGAGTGTGAGATGCACATATACAGATCAATCCTAGCCAACACCTCAACCAGTGTACGTGTAATAAGATAGTCAATACATATATGCACCTGATATAGCATCGAACCCGTCGTTGTCTGGCTGGACTGTAAGTACTATACATCTATATATATACATAACACAAATACATATATGATGTAAGATGTACTCACCTGATATGGCATCAAAGCCATCGTTGTCAGGCTGGACTATACATATATATATGTGTGTGTATCCATAGACTATATAAGGCTTATATTACAAAGATACCTGATATTGCATCGAACCCGTCGTTGTCTGGCTGGACTATCAGGTCCTCGCCACCTGGGAAGGGGTGGATGGTGCACTGGGGGTTAGTGCATGTATAGTGAGTGCATTCATGATAGCTGGATTGTCTATTACAATTAGGTTTTGTGCTGTATACGGAAAGGTGTGGATGGTGCACTGAGGTACGCATATACAAGTATGGAGATGTAGAGAGAGACCATAATAATACAGTATCCGTCCACCTATCTCTCCCCCTATACCTTGTCGTTGTACCCCCACATCAGTCTCTCTCCTCAAGATACCATATACACATCTATATATGTATATATATCTATACAATCCACCTCTATACCTTGTCGTTGTACCCCCACATCAGTCTCTCTCCTCTTGATACTCTTGATATATCCATCAATATACCCATATCTATATATATCCACCTCTGTACCTTGTTGTTGTACCCCCACATCAGTCTCTCTCCTCTTAATACTCTTGATATATCCATCAATATACCCATATATATATATATATCCACCTCTATACCTTGTCGTTGTACCCCCACATCAGTCTCTCTGCTGACCGCTGGGTCTTGAAGGACACGACGCTGGAGTCAAACGAAGAGATATATGCTAGGAAAGTGAGAAGGAGACTAGGGAGAGTACCATGTATATATAGATATGTATATATGATTATATACAAATATCTATGACCGCTGGGTCTTGAAGGACACGACGCTGCGGTGAGGAGGATAGTAGATGGTACATATATATATGGTATATATATATATAGGATTATATACAAAAATATATGACCGCTGGGTCCTGAAGGACACAACACTAAGGTGAGGGTAAGTATACAGTTAATAGAGAGAGATAGATGTTCATATCAGGACACAACACTAGAAAGTGAGGAGGAGAGTAGATGGTACATATATATATAGTATATATATATATGATTATATACAAATGTCTATGGCCGCTGGGTCTTGAAGGACACGACGCTGGGGTGAGGGTAAGGAGAATAGTATGTATATATACATGAAAATGTTAATGCTCATATTCATAGAATGCACCATGATATATCTATATTCATACACCTTGTGGGTCTTGAAGGACACAACGCTGGGGTGAGGGTAAGTATACAGTAAATAGAGAGAGAGATGTTCATTTGCATACACAGACACATACTTACCATCACCCTAGATATACGTATATATGTATATGTATAATAGTATATATATACCTGTACTTGTCTGTGGATGTGTCTATCCATGCCACTGCACCCCCCTTGGTATGCAAGACACATCCTAATAACATATGCATATATATATACTATATACATACATATATATACTATATACATATATATCTATACTCACCTGTACTTATCAGTGGATGTGTCTATCCATGCCACTGCACCCCCCTTGGTCTGAAGGACACTCCCACCGGCACCTGCCAATAAGGGTGTAGAGGGAGAGAGAGAGAGAGAGAGAGAGAGAGAGAGAGAGGGACACTTGGTCTGAAGGACACTTCCTCCAGCACCTGATAATAAGGGTGTAGAGGGAGAGAGAGAGAGAGGGACACTTGGTCTGAAGGACACTCCCACCGGCACCTAGTAATAAGGGTGTAGAGGGAGAGAGAGAGAGGACGAGAGATAATCTATATCAATACCTGGCACCAGTATTGTTGTGTTCATAGGTTATGTTGTAGCAGAAATATATGTTTATATATCTACCTGGCACCAGAATGATTGGCTGTCTGGCAGGCACGGCCACCTCCCTCACATCCACAGTGTCTCTCTCTCCCTCTCCATCTCCCTCTCTCTCTTCACACTCTATCACTGGAGAGCCAGGACTCTCTCCCTCCCCCTCTCCCTCCCCCTCTCCCTCCCCATTCTCTCTGTCAAACTGGTGCTCTCCTCTCAGTAGAGTGACGGGAGAGCCAGTGGAGACACTGGTAGAGAGGGACTCTGAGGTTAAACAAACACACACATATGCCTATGAGAGATAGAGAGAGAGAAGAGTGACAGGGGACCCAGTGGTGAGACTACTATCTAAGGGTTAGGGACAGCATTACATAATTTATGAGAAGGAGAGAGACAGGGGAGGCAGAGAATGTACATGATACACTGGTCTCTGGGAGTGAGAGGCACATAATATAGAGAGCTGAGAGATTACTAGAGCATGCACAGAGGTATATACACGTAGAGACATAGAGTGGGGGGGGGGGGTACTGAAACAGAGGAGAGAGAAAGAGAGAGAGACTATTCCCCTACCTAGTGGCTGGAGAGCCGAGGCAGGAGGGGGGGGGGGGGGGGGGGGGGGGGGGGGGGGAAGGGGGGGGT
>BDIP01001343.1:0-10860 GCA_003568945.1 Kipferlia bialata
AAACAGGAGTCCAAACAGGTGAAAATGCCGAGTCCAAAAATAAAGGAGCCCTATTAATCACACTGAGATACCTCTCTCCACCCTCCATCTCTCCAAGCCAAACACAACACATACCTTGGAGCCTCTCTTCCTCTCTATCTTTACGTACTTATACTATACTCTACCTCTCTCTGAACCTTAGTCTCTCTCTTCTCTAGCTAGCCTCTAAATACTGTACTATACTTTACCTCTCTCCCTTACCTCCAGCCAGACCAGACACCACAGACGGTATACACAGACATTGAGGGGAGCTTTTGGATAGACGATCTTACCGACAACATGTACGTCCCCCCTCTCTTCCTTTGTCTATCCTACACAATCTTGGTCAGTGTGTCATGATATGTGTTTTCATTACCAGCCAAGTTGGCTGAGCCAACCCCCCCATTCACATGCCTCCTTCGATCTCTCTGACATCTAGGGACGAAGTTGTTGTTGTGCATCCCCCTCATCTATCTGGCGCCAAGTTGGCCTGTACAGGGACAACTGAGGTAATTATTCTAAGATATAAATACTATATCTCTCGCCCTCTCATGAATGGGCTCCCTCTCCCTCCCCCTCTTACCTTGACCCCAGCCACGCTACGATACCGTAAGTGTCTACTCCGCCCACTGCGACTCTGAGCACAACACATCACATCCAGTGTTGATCCAGACTTTCTCAGGTACAGTCTCTCTCTCTCTCTCTCTCTCTCTTTCTCTCTTTCTCTCTGACCAATAGTGTTCCTGCCACCAATGTGTGTGTACTGATTCTCTCTCTCTCCCTACCCTCTTATACCAGGTGTCTTCTCCATCAATCAGGACTTCGAATTCCCAGAGTACCCGACGTCGGTGGACCCCAATTGCTTCTACGTAGAGATGATTACTGACAACTCAAACTCGGATTTCACGGTACGTGTCTCTCTCTTCTTTTTCTTTCTCTCTCTACCCATCACTTGAGTCTCTCATACTCAGGGTCTCACGTGTGGGTATGTGTCCGCGGCATATAGTCAGGGAGCCACAACTGAGGTATTGGATGTCTCTGTGAGAGTCCACTTCTCTGTCTCTCTCTCTCTCTCTCTAGACTGTCATAACATAGTAATATGGAATATAGTTGTTTCTGGTATATTCATATGTCTGATGTCTTGATACTATCCCCAGGTCTACACTGACCTAACCGGCTCCATTTCCAATGATGTGTACGAGAACAACATGTAAGTGCACAGATAGTGTTTTGTATTGGGGGTGGCTCCATTACGCATGCCTCAACGGTATATGAGAGATGCAGATATACATCTGTCTCCAACACCAGGGACGCCAGCTACATCGTATACCCACCCGACATGGTCTCCGCTTCACTCCACTGTACTGGTAACATAGAGGGCGGCGCCGATGAGGTATAGGTCTTTGGGTATCTCACTCTCTCTCTTGTACTCTCAACTTGAGAGTCTCAAGACATATATACTCTCACACTCTAGCTCCGCCTCTATACTGGACAGTGCGATGGCTCTGACAATGATGATCTGCAGTTCAATGATGCAACTCTAGTGCAGACATACTCAGGTACATATATCTCGCCTCTTTACAATATTACACAACTTTGATACTGATACTGATACTAAGCCTAGTACTCTTCTATGGATTTCTAACACACAACACGTCTATCTTACCATTTATTTCAGGCTCCCTAGACATCAACTGGTCCATGCAGACAGATGGTGGGACTGACCACTGTTTCAAGCTTGAGATGGTGACAGACGCACACGGCTACCAGACCCAGGTATCTAATCTCTGTCTCTCTCTGGAGGAGCTCTCTCTCTTTCTGAACCCTTCGGTCCTGTGGTGTGGCAGTATCTTAATCCATCTATCTTCCTCTCTCTCTCTCCCTCCACCACATCTCTCTCATCGAACAGAGCTTCACCTGTGACTACGTCGCCACGGCTGGTACTCCGTATGTCCCTCCTGCTGTGACTAGAGAGACCTTCCTCTTCACAGCTACTAGTGGCACCATAGAAGTGGACAAGTACCTCGACAACCAGTACGGATACCATCTCTTTCTTTGCTTCTCTCTCTTTCCCAATCTGCATTACCCAGTGTGCCACATATGTACTACTACTAGGCCTAGTCTCACTTCTACTTGCACTCGCATCCACTCTATGTCACACTGGTTCCCTATAGCACGCTCTCTGTCCTACTCTCTGAGAGAGTAGTACTCTCTCTCTCTGCTCATCTCAGACTCGATACCTTCCTCGTCTTCCCAGGAGGCATGAGATGTGCGTCGGTGACGTGCTCAGGAAGCACTGAGCAGGGGTATGACTTTGTGGAGGTGTGTCAGAACACTAGACGTACTATATTCTCTATGTTATCACGTCATTCTCTCTCTCTCTACTTCTTCTTTCTTCTCTCTCATATATTAGCTCTACAAGGCCCAGTGCTCGGATGCCATGCCTGATACCTACACCTCCCAGACCCTTGTAGAATCAGACTCTGGAAGCATCTACATTGATGAGGTATGTGATCCTTGTCTGGCAGTCAAATTGGCACTCTCTGTGTATCATCGCATCCTTATCTGTTTCTATATTGGCGTGGTATATATGTAGTAATTAAATATATATAATACAACACTGATCATTTATACAGTTGTATGTGTAGGCAGTAGCGACCTCCATTATTCAGAGCATGTACGTCTATCACGCTATCGGCTGGTCGAGATGACAGCTATTTACTAATCCTCTCTTGCCTTTACCTCATATCCCACCACTAACACAGTACATGGAATTCGATGACACCTACAACTGTTTCTATGTCCAATTGGAGACAGATTCCTCCATCAGTGATTACTCGGGTTTCACTTGCGATTACCAGGTAAGTACGCTCGTCAGACGGCAGATGTATACTCCAGACACGTTTGTCTCTATATGTGATATATTTTTACACCAATACATACTTCTCGTCCCCTACACACTATTATATATGCTGCCCATACATGTCTCTCTGTTACCTCAGGCTTCACGTCCACTCTTCCTGCTGCCCACATTCCTTCTAGTGCTGTCTCTGGGTGTAATGGTCACTGCCGCCCTCCTGTGCTGCTGTTGCTGTAGATGCTGCGCCGTCAATCGGTACAAGAGGGTACGGCCTCCACATAAATGTCTTTCTCTCTCTCTCTATCTCCCTCTTTGTCTCCATAGTCTCTTAGTATCAGAGGCCTCATCTCGTCATCTAGTTCATATGTAACTATAATACTATATGTCCTCATCCTAGGCACAGAGCAAGGCTGGCCTCTCTCCAACCAATGTGGTGTTAGTACCAGGGCAGTCACGCCAACCTGTGACCACGCCTGTCACCCTCACCCACAACCTGTACCAGAACGCTCCCTACACCAGCATGCCTCAAGGGAACGCTGTCCTAGTCAACGGGAGTATCTACTCACAGCAAATCCCTAGCATGTATCAGCGCAGTTACTAGAGACTCTAGACTAGAGTGACTCTGTTATCTAGTAGAGTCTGATCTTATAAGGGGAGAGGGAGGAAATGAGACGCTGTAAAGTGTCCTAGACAGTGTTCGATTCCTCTTTCTCGGAATATTAGTTGTAGTCATTGTTCTGACACATTTGTTGATGGCAATAGACTACCTTGTGTCTCGTCTGATTGATTCATCTTGTTCAATGCACTATAGCTCTGTTCTGCATCCATTTCACAACGAGTATTTCCACAGATTCAATATGCCATAATGAACTCTGCACCTTCTGGTCTCATACGTTACTTCCTCTTCTTGATACAACTTTCCACAATTCCTCCTATCCGTCTCTGCCGAGTATCTGAACGCTAGAGTTAGAAATTCATTTCGTGTGTATTCTTTAACTATACATTTGTCCCTCAACTGGTTTATTACAGCAAATTCACACTCACCCATTACACACCATTGAAGCATAGTCGTAAATACCCACTTGCATCCCTACGTTCTCATATATCTATAACTGCTACAGTTACTATACACTCCTTGTCACCCCTACCTTTGCACTAAGTACCTTTCGGAGGTAGGAACGCCTGGTACACGGAGACAGTTCCTGCAATCAACAAAACAACGTATAGCCTAGTGGCAACAGATCAGGGTATCTTACAGACAGTTGGAGAGATAGAACACACCTGGAAGAACGCATATGCTGCCGGCTTAGCCTTGAGTGCAGCTAACATATCCTCTGGCAGCTCTAGGGTGGCTATATGAAGAGTGAGATCCCACTGGCCATTGGCCTTGCCTATGTCTGGGGGTGGGAAACTATTCTTGTTTAGTATAGATAGAGAGAGACATATGGTGGCCTTACTGCCTGGGGGTAAGAGAATATACATATATAATGTCGCACTCTTTTGGGGTGTGATATCGAATGGGTACTGTTTGGAATAGAGAGATATTAATATGGTGAGGATAAATATGAACGAATAGACCTAGTAGCATTGGCTTTGCATATGTCTGGGGTTGAGTATACTAATGCATGAGCGGAGTGGAGCGGTGTACTGTCACTACACTCACCTACACACTTTGTGCCATGGACAGTCATCCGTCCCTCCTTCTCCAGCTTGAGTACCCTATTGACATTGATCAGGCCCCACCTATGGGTCAGGTATATCTATATATATATATATATATATATATATACTGATTGTGTACTTTGTCCTATGGGTCAGGCATGGATAGGGAGTGTGAATACAGATGAAACTGCTCAGGCTCTGAATAGATGGACTGTCTAATACCTGAAGTGTACAATAGCACCACTACCACACTTATTTACAAACATGGTATTATAGAGAGAGTACATATATCATATACTCACACGCTCTTTGGCCCCCTCGGTGTCATCCTGATTATATACATTTACTATAATACTTATATTATTATTATAATACTTATATACATATACTCTAACTTTTACTACATAACAAAATAGTATATATATATATACATTACTCACACGCTTTTAGGCCCCCTGGGTGTCATCCTGATCTTGTAGGAGAGATCGTCGATAGACTTCATCTGAGGGTGAGACAGGGACAGCACACACACACACACATATATACAAATATATACATATATAGGGTATATATATATTCCTGTACTGATGATATGTAGTAGGTATTCTATATATTCATTCTTACCCAGTAGGGTGAGACAGGGACACCACAGCGGGGTCTCAAGCGTATATACACAGGTACGCGTATGTTGTATATTCATATGAAAGATAGACTTCATCTGAAGGTGGGATAGACGAACGTGAAAGTGGGTACACATTCATTATGTATTCATATGAAAGACAAAACTCATCTAAATACTATTGAACTACATTGCCGTCTGCCACGCAGAGTGCAATCACAGAGAGAGATGGTGGGAGAAGGAAGGATAGCGGACAGAAGAAAGGGATGGTGAGACATATATATACCTTCCCATCTACCCAGCCCCAGCAGAGCGCAATCTCCACTGCATCGTCATAGGATATGCACGGTGGCAGGGACATATCCTGGGGTGAGGGAGGATCAAAGTAGCTGTTTATATTAAGTCGGTGGTATTTCATTGTGTCATCTAGAAATGGGACGTGGGGGGGGGGGGTACAATATAAAAGTAAGAGCACTGACCATATATATACTCATCCTTCATTTGTGTAAGAGAATAGTATGGATTTGATTTGCATGTAGTAGCTTATATGCAGGACAGAGAACGGGGTGGGTGGGAGGGAGAGGAGGGGGGGGGGTACATACATGATATCTGAAAGATTTCTATGGCATATAGTAGCCTTCATGTTTGCCAGTGGACGGTGTGGGAGGGAGGGGGGGGGGGGGGGGGATTTTATATAAATAAAAAAAAAAAAGAGGGGGGGGGGGGGGGGGGGGGGAGCTTGATCTGACAGTAAGGAGAGAGAGAGAGAGATAAATAATGATATCAGATCAAATAATGCCAATTCAAAAGCAAATAATATATATGTGTGTATGTGTGTATCCCACCTGGTCGTAGAAGAGTGACAGTATGACTGTGCCCTCGACAGCCTCCTCCATGCCCACAGAGGACAGGTACCTGAGGTAAGGGATGTGTATATACAGAGAGAGAGAGAGAGAGAGAGATAGAGAGAGACTACCCCATGCCCACAGAGGACAGGTACCTGGTGTTAGAGATTGAGAGACTGACATGAATATAGAGAGTGTGTGTCTAGTATAACACACTCATACCTTAGTAGCAGTACATTATTATACTCTAATATATATATATATAGATATATATATACATATACATACCTTGCCAGGAACTCCTCTTGGACAAATACATACAATATATACAATGTGTATAGAATTAGAATTAATATTATATACATAAATAGGGAGTGTGTGTATAGTATTACACACTCATATATACCTCGCCAGGAACTCTGCTGTCCTCTTGGACATGGGGTTGAAGAAGGCACTGGTCCTGGGTGTTAGATGTATATGAATACAATCACTATAAATGAAATAGAAAAGAACAATTTTGCTATCTTTGTAAAATAAACCTGAACAGAGTGAAAGTATATATATAGTATATATCCGAATGCCATAGGAATGATATATATGATATATACAATACCTGGACAGAGTGGGAGTCAGTATCTTTGCAAAGAAGCGTCCAGAGGACACCCTGGAGACCAAGACCTGGGGTAAGAGAGGGAGAGAGAATTAATGAAGTGTCGACAGTCACTATGAGGTTACTACATACATTTACATTCATTAGGTAACATATACATTCATACATACCTTAGCGGCCACCGTCTCCACTATGAACTGGACACCCACATACACAGACACAACCTGGGGTGAGGGAGATACACTGTATATACTCTCCATTAATTATTAAGGGAGGGAGATACTCTGTATATACTCTCCATCGGCATATATATACACATATATACACAAATAAATATCAAAGCGCACATACTCAGACACGACCTGGGGTAAGGGAGGTACAATGTAAATATATATACTAGACTGGAACATATACAGTAGGGTGTAGAGAGCGAGAGAGAGAGATGGATACCTGCATGAGTGCCTGGATAAGGGTGTAGAGAGGCAGTGTAAATTGACATTGCTATATATATTGGTACATATACAGTAGGGTGTAGATACATATTTGTATACATTAATCTTTACCTGCATGACTGCCTGGATAAGGGTGTAGAGAGGCATTCCAAGGGAAGCCACCACCAGATAGGCAATGTCGGGACACCTGGGACAGTGAGATACCATGGACATATTGACATTCGATATAAAGAATTCTCCACGTCTCCCTAATGAACTGAATTGTAATACACTGTCAATGCATACCTTACCTAATAAAAAAAAAAAAAAAAAAAAAAAGAAATAACATGACGACCAGCGCAGTATGACTCAACTGACATATGCATACTATATTATATATATGTATACAATCATTAGTGTTCCAAGAGATAATATACCTAATATACATATATAATTAATAGATAATGTACCTAATCATGAGGACCACCGCCAGCAGAAATAACTCAACTGACATACTATAGTACACTATATAGTTATACATCATTAGTGTTTCATCACACTCCTTACCTAATCATGAGGACCACCGCCAGCAGGGAGTAGAAGCCAACGCTGAAGAGGAGGTTACGGACAGCCTTGCGTAAGATAAGACATAAATACAAACACACACATACACATTATAGAAAACGATATACCCGCAGGCCAACGCTGAAGAGAAGGTTCCTCACAGCCTGGGGTTATAGATAGATACAAACACATGAGAGAGCGAAATACCCGCACACGGGGGGGAGGGAGAGGGCGGGAACAGACAAAGAGATACAGAGAAAGAGCAAGAGAGTTAATACCTGAGAGAGAGAGAGAGAGAGAGAGAGAGAGAGAGTACCTCGTGTGGTGGCAGTGCCCGTGCTGCGAGGGGTGTCTCCAGACCCATAACTAGGACAAGGAGCTGGGGTGGGATGGGGGTATTACATATATATATATATATATATGTGTATACATATGAGAGTTAGGGTGAGGTATATACCCATCACAAGGACAAGGAGCTGGGGTGAGGAATGCACTATATATACACATAGTATATATATATATATTCTCAGTATATATAGTGCATATGTGCATATATATGTGTGTATGTAGTGTCTCCAGACCCATGACTAGCACAAGGAGCTGGGGTGAGGAGTGGTATCATATAGATATATATACACATAGTGAGTATAGATCGTATAGATAAATGTAGTGTCTACAGACCCATCACAAGGACATTGAACTGGGTGAGGGGTATATACACACACGGACCTATATATATGGAACAGAGCAGGAATCCTACATTCACATCACATACATACACGCACCCATCCGTATCTACGAAAAGGAGGACAGTACAATATTAGCTAACTAATTACAAATAGAATAAACATATTAAGGAATACTCAGATTTACGTACCCATGCGTATCTCATGAATGTATCGATGGACGGCATAGGCACCTCGTCCTCAATGCCCTTCTGACAATAAGGGTGTAGAGGGAGAGAGAGATGGGGGGGGAGAATAAGGGTGTAGAGGGAGAGAGGGGGGGGAGAATAAGGGTGCAGAGGGAGAGAGAGGGGGGGGGGGAGAATAAGGGGGTAAGGGAGAGAGATCGAGAGCGTACCTGCACCAGTGTCATATATATATATATATATATATAGATACATACACACCTGCACCACCGTGCCCACATTGTACAGTATGAGTCCTATCACCAGGGTCATATATATATATATATATATACATATACATATATATATACCTGGACTACAGTCCCAACGTTGTACAGGATGAGTCCTATGACTAGGGTCACCAGGTACTGGAGAGCCCTGGCCAGCCACAGCGTGACATAGAAGGGAAGGAAGCCCTATGTATTAGAGGGAGATACGTCTAACTGATACAGAGAAACTGCGTGACATTGAAGGGGGGGAAGCCCTGGAATTTGAAGTGGATACAATATATATTTGATATTAACAAGAAAATCATGAAATAAGAGGATACAAGGCGCAGTCACCTTGATGAACTGTGCGTTGGTGGGGTCCTGGGACTTCTTGACTCTGTTGAACGCCCTGGAGGTCAATAAAGGTCAACAAGAAGGCAATAACCCATAATTGCCACACTTACATGGGAGGAAAAAATGTGATACTAAGTAATAATTGTGTATACACTATACCTGACGACCAGTGACCACGACACTGTCTTTGATGTGAATGGGATCTTGAAGCCAGCATAGAAGAAGCCGGACCTCCACTGGTACATGACGACCTGGGATGAGGGTATGAATGTACATAGATATCCACAAATAGTAAATATACATACCATTTTGAATACATGTAACAATACTAACACAACAAAAAAAATATACTAAGAATGACAATTATTATATCCTGTATCTACCTGCACAATGAGTCTGAGCACCATGAGCACAGCCAGCAGACCCATCAGATGTATACATAGATATATGCATATGTATATTATATACTATTATATTATACTATTATACTAATATACTATTATACTATTACATATATAATAATACCTGCACCATGAGTCTGAGCACCATCAACACAGCCAGCAGCCCCATCAGACCCTGGAAGGAGGTGACAACCTCTAGAAGGGGGCCATGGAAGGGATGCCTGAAGTCATTCAACCCACAAAGATAGGTATAACATAGAAACATATACCCACCTAGATGCGTCTGTCAGCATCTGTGTCCTGTATGCCAATTATATATATATATAATTATACACACACATATATATATATATATATATATATGTGTGTGTGTGTGTGTGTAAATATATTACCATATATACCTAGATGCGTCTGTCAGCCTCTGTGTCCTGTATGCTATATAAATATATACTGAGTCAGTATTTCTATATATATATATATATATATATATATGTATGTATATATTACCATATATACCTCGATGCGTCTGTCAGCCTCTGTGTCCTGTATGACTATATAAATATATACTGAGTCAGTATTTCTATACATATATATATATATATACTACAATATATACCTAGATGCGTCTGTCAGCCTCTGTGTCCTGTATGCCACTATCCCGATGGCCATGGCCACAAGCAGACAGTGCACAAGGATGGAGGGCATGTTGTCCTGAGGGTTATATTGGTGTAAATATATATATAGAATGCATGTAACATGTGTCTCTAAACTATCCCCACTCTTTCTCACCTTTGTGTGTGACATGTGGACGAAAAGTACTGATACATAATCCCATAGAGTAGTGATCGAAAAGCAATACAAGATATATAACATTCTCACCGTTGTGTGTGACATGTGGACGAATAGTACCAATATACAGCCAAAATGATACATTTATATCCAATATAATCAAACCCTCACCTTTGTGTGTGACATGTGGACAATAATAGTGACCATATCAGAGTACCAATGTACAATACCATATATATAGCAGAGTGGAATGACATCCTCACCTTTGTGTGTGACATGTGTACAAAGATCGACACAAACTATTGAAGTGTATAATGGATACTAATGTACTCACCTTTGTGTGTGACATGTGTACAAAGATGTGGAAGAGGTTGTGGCTGCTGCCCTCCCCTCTGGTGCCAGTGAGGATGGAGGGCAGGGCCTTGAGGGAGAGCTTGAGAACCTGGTATAAGGAACATACATATATATATATATATATATATGGAGGGGAGGGCCTTGAGAGAGAGCTTGAGGACCTGGTATGAGGGGCTAGAGGGAGAGAGAGAGAGAGAGAGAGAGAGAGAGAGAGAGAGAGAGAGAGATGGAGGG
>BDIP01001344.1:0-10841 GCA_003568945.1 Kipferlia bialata
CAAAATACCCCCCCCCCCCCCCCCCCCCCCCCCCCCCCCCCCCCCCCAATCCTGTCTCTCTCTGTCCTAATTCCCCTTCCTCCCACACAGTGTTGATATGTTAATATCTTCTCACTCCCAGGTAACTGTGTCGGGCTCCTTCTGTGACGGACTCTCTCTCTCTCTCTCTCTCTCTCCATCTGTCTCTCTCCCTGACTCATTCATACCCTTTATTGTATTACTGACTTCTCACTTCCAGGTACTGTGTTCGGCGCCCTCTCATCTCCACGGCTCAGCAGTTAGCCCAGAGGAACCAGATTGAGGACATGATGTGCATACCCAAGGACATTGACGGCACAAAGATGATAAATGAGGTACATTTATCACATTCATCATGCAATATTCGGATTCATACACTAAAATGGTTGATTATGTATCCTGTCTTCCCTGTTGTGTTGTGTGGCTATATCCACACCTCTTCCTGTACGACCCCCCCCCCCTCCAGTATCCTCCCCCATCCTCCACTCTCGTCTTCGCTCTCACCCTATTCACTCTTAGATGTTTCTGTCGATGCTGGCCCCTTCGCAGGGTATCAAGGTCCCCCCATTCCCAGACCTGGCAGCGGAGGTATACTTCTCTCTCTCTCTCTCTCTCTCTCTCTCCCTTCAGGTTAAGGCTCATGGTTTTCCCCTTGGGGTCCCCGCAAAGTCAGCCATTGTGTTCCTCAACGAGACATACGAGTCGTATCGCTGCCTCCCCTACACAATGACCATGCAGTATGGGTGTCCTGTCTATAAGAGACAGACCCAGGTACCGACCTGTCTTCTCTGAATTTCTATCTCTTACACTGTGTTAGTATATCCCTTTCGTCCGGTACTATTTTGGGTATTGAAGCAGTTTCTAGATGTATCCATAATCCAGAAATATGGTGTTATGTATATGCTCTAAGTATTTAGTATGTATACCTATGCTGTAACCCTAGGACTATGTCAAGCGTCTGAATGGCAACGGCCAGGTGGACTGGTACATGCGTGCCAAAACTGGCGAGGTCTGCAAGGTATCAGCAATGATACTGATAGTGATGCAGATACTGGTACTGATACTGACTGCAAGGTCCCCATACAAGGGAAACAGGGGACCCACAACGCATTCTCCAACTTCTCATTCCCTAATGTGCCATACCCCCGTGAGACACTCTATAGGGGTACTACCCACGTGGCAGTGGGGTTCAAGGACCTAGGTGTGCCTATGCTCTCTCTTTATCTAAGTACCGTTTCCCTATCTACTCTCTATATAGACCTCGGGTTATGCTTATACTCCCTGTGTCTCTCTCACTGAAAGTATTCTAGTCGTCTATATACATGCATTTGTATACTTGTTTCTCTTTCCATGTTGGTTGTGGTGTTCTCGGACCCTGGCACTCTATCGCTCTCTACAATGTCACTACTATGTATTCTATATGTGTGTGCATGTCTGACCTCAGGAGTGCTCTCCGTGTGCGACCTAGTCGATGACCCCCACCCCCGTCAGACCTACATGCCATACACAGATGACGCTGCAGTGCCTCGCAAGGTATACTTCATTCCTTATATACAGCAGTACTACTGTTTTTGTAAATATAGTATAGTGGTGATTGCTGTCTTAACCCCAGGGCCCTCCAACTGTGTACTCTGTCGATGATAATATGTATATATACATTTGCATATATTTATTGATTTGTTCTAGTATCATAACCCCAGAGCCCTCCCCCTGTGCACTTTGTCGATGAGAAGATATTAATGAGTATATATATGTTAATACTTGTATATATGTATATATCTCAATGAGACAACTGTCTTATTCCTAGGGCCCTCCCCCTGTGCACTTTGTCGGGTATTCCCGCAGTGCAGTCACAGTGGCAAAGAGCCTTGTGGTACGTAAAATCATGCATCATCTCCACAAGTATATCTTATACACTCCTGTATGTGTTCAGGGTCTCTTATTCCTTACTCTCTGTATGCAGTCACAGTGGCAAAGAGCCTTGTGGTACGTATCATCTCTACACATATCCTCGTGTGTATATATTGTAGTTACCAAAGTGTCTGGCGGTTCGCACATTTTCTTATCTACTCTCTCTAACACGCCCTGTGTATGTATATAATTTCTCTTCTCTCCTCTCTCTGCATGTATGAGTGACATCTACCCCATCATCTCTCTCTTATGAGCAGGTATGGCACCTGCTCAAGAATCCCCCAAAGGGGTGGCGTGTCAGGGCAGTGCTCCAGGTATATAGATATACATATCGGCATTCATATTCAGTGGGTATACATATACTTACCTACTCAATAGTTGGACGGCCAAGGTATGGGTGTAGGACCATGCTCCAGGTATATATAGTGTATGTATTTGTATATGTGTGTGTGTTCTGACGCCAGATCTGGTACAGCTCTGTCTGGGAGGAGTCCACAGCTGGTCTGTTTGCAGAGGGGTGTAGGGAGGTACTATTCGCAGCATATGTATATGTCTTTATGTCTATATGCGCATCTGGGAATAGTACCTTGTTCACACACACCCAGTATCTCTCTTACTGGCTTGACCCAATATGTGAGTGTGCATATGACATGTGGATGTGTGTGGATATGGTACTGATACCCAGGTTCTCTCCCTCGAGCCAGAGAGAGAGGATGAGCCGCAGCGCATGGCTCGCCAGGTGAGTGGTGTACAAAACCTACTATGTATCATCACCACACGTTCCTCTTGATGCTACTCTTACCCTCAGGTTAGGGAGGTGCTGCTCCTCTGGGGTCAGAGGAACAGGGTGGCCGTGTCCCTAGGGGAGGCCAGGTTCAAGTGGATGCAGGTATCACTATGTGGGTAGCTACGCGTCGTGTAATACAAAGCTGATGCCAGACCCATGGCGCCCTAGCCTGCTCATCTAGCGGGTCTCTGAAGAGGAGGCAGGACAGAGTGGCCCTGGCATGCTATGAACTCACAGGGGACTTTGGGATCAGTCCAAATTCCAAGTCATATCTGGTATGTATATACATATGTGTTTATTTCATAGAGGGTTAGGTCATACCTGGTATGTTACCATATATTATATACTATACTTCTGCCACTGAACTATTTTGGAGCATCCACATTGACACTGTATATATATATATTTGACGTATATATGTATATATATACATGTTTGTTTGACACTGTATGTACAATGTATGTTTGTCTAACACTAGGTTGGAAGTCCCTGCATGTTCGACAACCCCCCTGGCACTGCACCCCCAGCCAGTGGGGAGTCGGTCTTCAGCACACACGCATTGGCAGAAGGTATTCTCTCTTCTATATTAGATGGATATAGGTATATGTCTCCATTACAAGACATACAAATATACATACCAGTGGGGAGTCAGTCTTCAGCACACACTCATTGGCAGAAGGTATATATGTATATATACATTATCTCTCTCTTATGTTATATTAATATATGTGGGTGGATGTGGGTGGGTATGAGTAGACCTATTTACTATTTCCTACCTGTGCATATATGTGTATATGTATATCTGGAATATGCTGACCACAGTGGCTGCTGAGGTCGGTTCTAGAGGCAGAGGCCAGGATGACACCGTAGTGTCAGCCCTGGAGAGACTCCTCATGAGGAAGGTACGCGAGTTACTGCCGCATAAGTTCAATATGCAGTAGAGAGAGAGAGTATAGTGCTAATGAGCAGGTGATGCGCATCAGCCAGTACGCCAGGAAGGGAGAGGTCACTGTGTCCCTGATGTATGGGGAGCCTGACCCAGCCGATGTGGCTGAGCTCTGTCCAAGGTATATATATACACATAGATGTTCAATTACAAGTAATAATATACTAATGCCTGTTTTGTGTCTTCTTTCCGTGTGTGCTAGAGACAGGGATGCCTTCTGACCGACTTACTACTGTTCCTTGTGTGGTTGAGAGATAGAGAGAGAGAGACACTCACCCCCAGGACTATGAGCTGGGACAACACACTCGATTACAAGGTACGTGGAAGTTCTCTATTCTGATTACGTATGCCAACATTGAGCATTGACTCCCCCAACCAATCCATGTATGTCTTCTCTCCCTCTCTACCAATCCAGGACCTGAGTGACTTCCACCGTCTAGCCAGGCTGTGTGGAGCTATTGGCTGTACACACTATGGCCACAGCATGAACTGGCACAGCATAGTCAAGGGGATCAACGTCATTGACTACACTCAGGCATGTAGTGACATATATGTACTGCACAGTACATATGAGTATAGTATATGTGCAATGAGTACGTATAAGTACTGCAATATGTGGAAGTTTGCTTGTACCTCTAACCCAGGCTACCGAGAGGAAGAAGATACTTGATGCCTCTGACGCACATGCCAAGAAGGTGTACAAGGAGCAGGGTTTACTACCCTACCTGCGCTGCCCACTACCTGTCAACCCCATCAACACAAGCGCCATTTACCTGGAGGGCAAGTACGACCCATATTCCTACATACATACTTCCTCTATTCAGTCTCTTCTCGGTACTTACACACGCATCTTTGATGATTATGTATAGTGTATAGCATGTATCATGAAATATGAGACTGTTTGCTATCCACACATACATCCAGGTACTACAAGAGGTGGGTCTCCTTCTTTGGCAAGAAGGGCAAGGCAGGGGGAGAGCACTGCACTGTCAAGGCAACACATGCAAAGGTTGGATAGTAGTAGATGGCCGTCATCATAAATGTATTCATACTATACATCTGTTAGGTATTATATATATACAGTCTTTCCTAGTGATCAGCTATCTCCATTGAGTCTGACTATTGTGTTTCCATAATACACTAATATGTAATTTCATTGACACTAGGTACCCCTAGTATTTGTACAATATGTGTCGCTCATGATCAGCTCTGCCCCCTGACTCTGACTGTCATCATTATAGTATTCTTGATATTGATAGTCCACTGATTCTACATTGATACTCTACATTGGTATCAATCGCAGTGCATTGTATTCCTAACTATCAGCTCTGCCCCCTGAGTCTGACTGGTGAGTCTGCAGTGTATCTGTCCTGGACGTATGACCCAACTGTGACAGTGCCAGAGAGAGCAGACTAGATAGAAGAAGAAGAGAGAGAGGGGGGGAGAAGTGCATATGACGTCAGGCTGACATTGCCTGAGAAGGGAGATTCAGCACCAGGGGGGAGGGGAGATGTGTGATCTCACATTCTCAGTGTAGTTCTCTTTCCAGAAAAGGCAGTCTTGTGTGCAGAGAGAGTGGTACTGTTGGAGTGCTTGTTGGAGGGTCTGCATCTGAGAGCGGTAGAGGTAGATATTGGTGGAGAGTGGAGGAACTATAGTAGGTAGATACTAGGGGCACATGTTCGACTTGGTGACATGATATTATACTATGCTATCTCTGCGTCTTTGATTAGCGGAGATTGTGTGGTATTGTGCATGTTCTGTGAGCGGACTGGTGACTTCTGCATAGCGTTTTTGTTTCTGAATATATATATACATGAGTTAGTCGGTATGGTATTGGTTTGCACATTGGGTCTTACAGTTGGTAAGATACACATCTGATGTAATTGTAACCACTTTTGACAATAATCCTATTTTTGTCAGTATCGTATTGGGGAAGTACTTTCGAGAGGTAACTGATATGGCTAGAAGCAGAAGACGAGCATTTAAGGCAATGACCCACGGTGGAGCTCCGCTTACAACCCCGCTACTCAATAGGATGGAGTCTCTATTAATTACACGGTACATGCTGGAACTTCCAAAGACGACTCTCAATAGCCTACTGTGAAGGTGACAGCCTGTCACTGACAGGTGTCTCTACACTGTAGAGACTACAGTGTTTCTACATCTGTCTATCGCACAAGATGGTATCACCACTGTTGATTAGACACGTGTCACAGTATAGAGGCAACACTGAGGGTATCATCTGGCACACATACACAGAGCCATTCTCTCTACCCAAGGCACACAACCTCAGTAACTTTGAAATTATATTCAAAGTTTGAATCCCACCACATGACCCCTATAGAGTGGACTCCTGTCAGTCTGAAGACTAGAATGTCACAGGCAGAGGCTGTATCAATTGGACACAACAGAATAGCCATAGTGGGACTTCACAGGAAAGCAGGTTGGCCAACTGCATATACACTATCAAGCAAGTAGTACTATGTAGTACATAGTTACTATGTTACTATGAGAGTACGTTTAATACGTACTACATACGGAGTTTGTGTTACTAAGATAGTTATATCATATTACTTATATGATAACCGCTACATGAATTTTCACTGAGCCATCGCAATGCATCAAATTGCCTTGTTCACATTCTCATGCATCTGAGAGAGAACCAAGATGCCAATGATCTATCACTGATAGACTATCAGTAGTGACAATTTCCTTACAGCGTTTTGCTATCTTTGTGAATCTCAACGACGCGTTTCATTATGGACTCAAGGCTATGGTTCATGTTCCATGAGCCTTGAGTCCATAATGAACCGTTCATGGTTAACACATCCACAAAAGTCTATTCACAATAGACTCTAACCCCAGAGGACGATTATGACCCCAGGCTGGCCTGTTTGATACTCACCAGGTGCAGTGATGAATCCTTCACAGAGGAAGTGATTCCCTCCCCATTCAGGGACAGTTTGGCTACAAACGGCCTCGCCTTCACAGAGAACCGACTTGTCATGCTGATGACACCTACTGTCGGTAGTAGCTCTGACACTGACGGGTTCATTGTTACACTCGATCTGGACTCCTGTATTTGGACCTGCCCCGCTGCTACAACCATGCCCTGTACTTCTCTTGTTGGAAATGGGGTATTTGTCCTGAGTGATGTTCTCTATATAGTCGGGAGGGAAGAGGATGAGTCCGGCACTACTGTTGTCACGTGTGGCATGGCCCATGTCACTGACATGGGTACAATGGAGTGGGACGAACAACACCTCGACGATTACCACTATTACTGTTGTACCCATGTGGGAGACACTGCATACCTACTGGACGTCAACGCTTGGGGTTCACCCGGTCTCTACTCCTTCCAGCCCTATGAAGGGGCTGTATATGAGGCACCCCTACCCTGGCTGGATATCTCTGGGGTGTCCTATTCCATCACACCGGTGGGAAGACATCTCTTTGTGACAAGGAAAGTGATTGATTTCGGGGAAAGAGCTGAGGGGGTTGGGAGAATGCCGTGCAGGCACCTCGCATACTCCCTCTCACTGGTGTCTCAAGAGTGGGCAGAGTATGATATAGAAGACATGATACACGTGACCTGGCCTGCAGGGGACATCTCGCTACCCTGTCACCTTGGTGACAACGACATATTCTTCGTTGGTCACACCCGAGATGATCTTGAAATCAGATGTGTTGTCGCAACCATCCCCCTCCCTGGGGGTGATGACTACGTGTCTGCTGGGAGATGGAACGTGATGGACCCAGATGCATAGAGTGTGTAGTTACTCTACGATGGTATTATAGAGTTACTATACCATGATAGTAGTAGAGGAGTTGTTTTGGGTGAAAGGGGCCACAAGAATAGAATAGGGTCAGTATGGCTGTTCCATGTATGGCAATTCTGAGAATTGAATTCTCTATATATCTTCACAGGGACTCGCCATTGATGGTTTCACCACTGTTGATGGAATCCATGTCACAGTATAGTGGCAACACTGAGGGCATCTTCTGGTACACTACCCCACACACAGAGAGCCCCTCTCTCCACACAAGACACACAACCTCATAGTCACATTGATTCCCGGCATGACACCCATAGAGTGGACGCCAGTCAGTCTTCAGACCAGACTGACATACGCAGAGGGGGTATCCATTGGATACAACAGAATAGCCATAGTGGGACTTCACGTGACAACAGGTGGGAAAACTAGCGGTATATGTAGTACATATACATATAATATGTACACCCCGTGTACATGACGCGGTATAATACATGGTCGTGTAGAAGTGGTGTACCTCAAAATGGTGGATGCACATGGACTGAGTTCATTGACAATACATTCACTCCACAATGTATAGTCTACAGTCACTGCAGACTCTACAGTGTAGACACAACACTCAATACCATCAATAGTTTATTATAGGTTATAGTCTTATCTCAGACGACGATGGTATTGATGCCGACACCAGACTAACCTGCCTGATTGTCACCAGGTGCACCGATGGATCTTTCACTGAGGAGGTGATTCCCTCTCCCTTTGTGTCTCTATTGGCTATGAACGGCCTCACATACGCCGAAAACCGCCTTTTCATGCTTCTGGTCCCAACAGCGACTCCTTTATTTAGCACTGACCGACACATTGTTACGCTTGATCTGGACTCCTGTGTATGGACCTGCTTACCTGCTACAGCCATGCCCTGCCCTTCTGTGAGTGTAGACGGACTGTTTGTCCTGAATGATGTTTGCCACATTGTTGGTAGGGACGAAGAGGAGATAGACCCAGTCAGTCTCACATATGACATGGGGAGAATGGAGTGGGGGAGGTTCTGCATGTACGACAATCTACATGAGTGTACTACAGTGAAGGGAAACACTATATACCTTCTGAACGAGTGCGTTGATGACACACACGACCTCTACTCTTTTCAGTATGGAAGAGGTGCTATACATGAGGCTCATGCCCCCTGGGAGGGTTCAACTAGGTACCTTCTCTGTATGACATCCGTAGGTAGACACATATTTGTGTCAAGGGAATTGGCGTCTGGTTTCCGGGATGGACCGGTTGAGGAGGAAGAGAGATATCACTTTGCATACTCCTACTCTCTAGTCTCCCAGGAGTGGACAGAGCATCCTGTAGGGGACAAGACACAGACAAATATGTACACAGTGGACGTATCGTTAGCCCACCACCTAGGTGACAATGACATATTCTTCCTTGCAGACAAGTCTGATAACCCTGTCATCAAGTGTGCAGTCGCAACCATCCCCCTCCCTGGGGGTGATGACTATGTGTCTGCTGGGAGGTGGAACGTGATGGACCCGGATGCATAGAGAATGTAGTTTTAGGTCTGTATAGACCATCTAACCTGCTGGTTCTTCATGATGGACCCGGATGCATAGAGGGATCCATATGATTAGCCTGCGGGGAGTGGGCGCAAGTGAAGACAGAGACAGAGACATTTCACACCTTTGGATATATAAGGGATGAAGAACCGGAGATCATCGAATATATGAAGGGGCCCTTCATTGAAGGGCGTCCTTAATACATTGTAAACTGAACACATATTAATACATGCTATTCATCTTATATTGAAGGTAGGCCTTCGACCCGGGTACTCTAGGAAGTTGAGTCAGCTTAGCTGACTACTGCTGGTGTCAAGAAGTACATGTACCTCATGAAGTGTCATATTCTCTCAGTAGCGCATATAGCACCTCCTGGCTACCTGACGGTATGTGACACAACCTGTGTAATAGAGATATAGAGTCTATTACAGATTCCGTAATAGAGCCGTTCAAATATGAATCTCTCTTCCCGTTACGCAAATCCCATGGCCCTAAACACATGTTCATTTCAGCAGGTCTCAGCGTGCTGAACTCCTCCAAACAGTGGGCCTTCTCTCATTCTGAAAAGAAACAGTTCAGTTCTCCCTTCCATCACTTATGGAACCTTCGTCACTAACACAGGAGTAGATTGTCTATATAGTGGCTTGAGATCTGCTTTGAGGGCCACTGGGCCATATATATAGGAATAGAGATAGATGAACATGTGATCTTTCACTTAAGGGTTAACTTTGTCATCACCAAAAAAATCCGATCGGAGGACTAATCCAATGTAAGGTGTCAACGATGCTGGTTGATGTTGTTGTCTTCTCTCTTCTACTGGCTGATGGAGAGTACACTGCAGCATTCCGAGGAGGTAGAAGAGAGCGATGAAGACCATGATCCCATTAGGAATATGCAAGGTATATATTAGTATACAAGTACTCTCTTTTATGTATGTATACATAGAGCCTCTATATCAATAGTATGCCCGCCTAAAGGTCAGCAGTATCATATCTCCCCCTTCTACTGTATAATATATCTACATACTGTATGTACCACTCTATGCCAACAATCCAGAGTTCATTGACACCACCTCTAGAGAGTCTCTAAGTGAGGAGGGCCAGCAACTGTGGGACCATGCGAGTGCATTGCTAGAGAGATACCACGAAGTCAATGCAGGACGTCTACAGACAGAGGAGAATGTTGCGAGACTTCAAGCAGAAAGAGCGGAAATTCAGGCTCAGCAAGCTATGATCCGTGCCGAAAGGGCAGATATCATTGCAACTGTACGCAGAACTCAGGCTGACCAAGATAGGATTCTTGCAGAAATGGGAACTATTATTGCTGACGCACGGACCCCCAAGAGACAGAGAGATAGGCCACACAGGACAGGGTTCAGGGTGAGAAAGAGGTCACGGGCTAGGTAGTTGTGTCTATTGTATTGATGCTCTGAGACCAGGGCAAGGTGAGAGGGAATAGATTCTTTTAGTGGTAGGACCTCACAGGGAGCTGTTGGCGAGGTGCAAGGATTCACATTAACAGAAGTGCATACGCAGCCAGATATATTATATATATCATATATATGTAGTATCAGATATATTATATATATCATATATATGCAGTTCAGTTGTTGACATGGAGGGGGAGGGGAGGTACAGTATCGGTATGCGCACTCATGTTGCTGATATAGATGATTAAAATATATCGACAGAGATACTGAATCAGTATCATACTGATCAATTGTCGGAGGAGTGTATTGGTATGTGTATTTACACATCTATATAAGAGTGCCATCATATATATCTTTCTACCAACCCCCCCCCCCCCCCACCCCCCCCCCCCCCCCCCCCCCCCCTCAC
>BDIP01001345.1:0-10841 GCA_003568945.1 Kipferlia bialata
TGAAGAGGAAGAGAGAGAACAGCACGACCACCAGGAACAGGGACTCGACAAAGGTGTTGCACAGGACCTGAATGTTCTGGGGTAAGAATAGCTATATTGCTATTACTATTCACAAATATGAATTCATATACTAGTATAATACTATCATAATGTCATAGATGTTGCACAGGACTTGGATGTTCTGGGGTAAGACACCAGAAATGATACTACAATACCCCACATATAAGAATAGACACATATTCTATTGTTTGCTACTCTATAAATACTACAATTACTATTTACTATAAATACTAGGCCTATATACATAATATATACCTCCAGGAATGACTCCTCTGTCCAGCCTATCAACAGGATAACGGACATGGTGGTGGGCAGGACAAGCAGACAGATGCCTGTGGGTTATGACAATTATGTACTACTAATATATCAGTAATGTATGAAGAATACAGTATATATGTCATATATCAACAGGATAATGGACATGGTGGGTACATGAGTACTAATATATACATATACGCATGTATATTTACACCACTCACCTATGGCCAGCAGTGTGTGAATGGGTGCCGATATGGACACCGACTCCACCTTGAAGTGCAGGGCAATCAGGGCGAAGGTGATGATCTAAGGGTTAGAGAGGGAGAGAGAGAGAGAGGGAGACGGATGCCTTGAAGTGTAGGGCAATCAGAGCAAAGGTGATGATCTAAGGATAAGAGAGGGAGAGAGAGAGAGAGAGAGAGAGAGAGAGAGAGAGGGAGATGCCTTGAAGTGCAGGGTAATCAGGGCAAAGGTAATGATCTAGTGTTAGTATATATATATATATAGAGAGAGAGAGAGAGAGAGAGAATCCATACCTTTGGAGTGACTAATGGCCACCAGAGGGAGGGTACCCAGGGGATCTGGGAATAAGGGTGCAGACAGAGGGAGAGAGAGGGACAGGGGGAGAGAGATAGTGACAGAGAGAGAGAAGCGGGTATCCTAGGGTATATACCTCTTCGTATATGCCTGCACTGTGCACAATGTAGTGGTACATGGATATCTCTACCTCTAATAGTACAATATATATATATATGTATATATATACACGTGTTTATACCTCCTCGTATATGCCTGCACTGTGCACAATGTAGTGGTACATGATTATCTGTAGGACCAGGCCAAGGGTGTAGATATATACACACACAAATATTAGTATATATGTATATACAGAAACTCTATATACATACATATCCATACCTCCTCATAGATACCAGCACTATGGACTATGTAGTGGTACATGGATATCTGTAGCACAAGGCCGAGGGTGGGCAAGATGAACATGCCCACAAGGAAGGCCTTGACGTACTAGAGGTAAGGAGAGAGAGAGAGAGAGAGAGAGAGAGAGAGAGGAGGATGAACATGTCCACAAGGAAGGCCTTGACATACTAGGGTGAGCTATGGAAATGCACATGCAGTAGCAATACCACACAAATATATCGACAGACTAGGAGATGTACACATTGCAAAGCTGATAGAGCGAAAAGGAGAGGGTAAATCCTCCTACCTGGACTGGCTTTGAGACCTGGGTGTCGTCGGGACTGGGGGTAAGAAGGAGTGTGGAGAACACAGAGAGGTAAAGCGAAAGTAATTTTCTAATTCTTTAATTATATTTCATTAAATATCTTTTCAATATTTCAATTCTTTCTATTTAATTAAACATTATTTTTTTCTAAGACCACAGGAGGACATATTGGATCGAAAGAAGTACCGAACAAAGAGGGAGGAAACTCAGAATATGAAGCGAAACATATACTAACAGTTAACTCTATACTCTACTACACACCATACCTGGGTGGGTTCTTCTCATAGGCATATGCTATATATTCATATATAGTATTTCATATATACTATATACATACTATACTCAGACTACATACATATGTATTAGTATACATTATTATTTCACTATACCTGGGAGGGTTCTTCTCATAGGCCGCCATGGACTGTCTGTAGCTGGGGGTGAGATATGTATATATATATATATGTATATGGTATGTGTATAGTGTCATTATCTATTCAATGTCAGCATATGCCGCCATGGACTGTCTGTAGCTGGGGGTTAGATAATTAGATACATATTGCACATACATAGAGAAAAAACATAAGGCACATATATAATGTGTATGGAATTATTCCTTACGCGTACTGTTAAGAGAAAGAGAGAGAGACATACATACCCCATTATGCACATTGGCTGCAGCACACACACCAGGGCCAGTGCCCATCTCATAATATATATATATACTATATACTATATATACTATATATATATAATATGTATACTTTATATACACTCTATGCATACAATATACTCTATATATACTATATATATATAGCCATACCCCATTATGCACATGGGCTGTAGCACACACACCAGGGCCAGTGCCCATCTCATGGATCTGAGGCCGATGGCAGCCGTGGTCTCAAGCTCATACATCTAAAGGGTCAGAAATCTGCTAAAAATGCGAGTATATATATTAGTTATCTGCTAAATACACGTGTAATATACTTAGAGACATAGATACAATAGTCCTACGGTCAGGAAACTGCTAAAAATGCGACTATATATGTGAATCTAAATACAACTAAACGGATAGTAATCTGCTAAAAATATGCGTAGTACAATAGTTGAAATAGACCGATGGCTGCGGTGGTCTCAAGCTCATATATCTATGGTTAGTATTCAGCCAAAGAGGCGAGTACATATATATCTCTAGCAATTTGGCTAAATCTCGATACAATACCTTCAGCCCAAAGACCTGCTCCAGCAGCACCATGACCACCCCAATGAAACAGGAGGTGTAGGCAACCCAACGGCCTGACGGTCAGTGTATATATCTGTCTATGTATTGAAGGATATATATAATAACACACATATATTGAAGACTATTTTAACAGGAGGTGTAGGCAACCCAACGGCCTGACGGTCAATGCATCTCTACGTAATATTAGCAAATAATGAATACATACCGCATAGTAAAAGTAATATGGAATATACACTGTATACCTACTGGCCCTGGTGATGTTGGGTTCATGAGTGTGAGGTTCAGCCAGGCATGGGTGGCCTGGACAGATCTGGTGTGTTAGGGGTATATGTATATAAGTATCAGATGACTTCATAGTCTAATGTATATATATATATATTCATCCAGTTAGGTTCAGCCAGGCATGGGTGGCCTGGACAGACCTAATGGTAAGCATACAAGTACATAAGCGTCTAACCATGTATGCACTAGATACTATGTCCTTTCTATAACCGAGACCCTTACCTCTTTGGGGTCAGGAAGAACTTCATCCAGTGCTTGATCAGACACCTAAGGGTTAGAGTGTAGTCTCAGAGTACTATACACTACACATACTTGCTATACTGCATACCTAGTTCTGTACCAGATGGTGGGTGCTGTGGCCACAGAGAAATAATTATACAAGAACTAATAATTATTACTTACTATATACTGCAATACATTATACCCTATATGTAACAATGTATATGTTCACTACTATCATTGCGTACCTAGTCCTGTACCAGATGGTGGGTGCTGTGGCCACAGACCCATAGTGGTCAAGTCTGGGGATGAGAGAGTAGTTGTACTGTATAGATAATTATATATATATAGTACATACCTAGCGTCGTGCAGGTTCCCAGCCACAGCAGTCAGGTCGGCCATGGGGATGAGCTCCCGGAGGACAAGCCTGACAATTAGGGATAATAAATACATACTATATAGAGAAATATATAGTATAAATACACAGGCAGGATAGTTTATGGGGATGAGCTCCCTCAGGACAAGCCTGACGTAAATATAGGGGTTGACTCTCTCTCTATATATATTATATATATAGGAATATATGGATATATAATATAATATATGTACATAGAGGTAGCCATGGGGATGAGCTCCCGAAGGACAAGCCTGGTATTAACATGGAGTATGATAAGTATATATATATACATACATATATTAATATATATATATATATATATATAACATATATAGTATATAGTCAGCCATGGGGATGAGCTCCCTCAGGACAAGCCTGGCATGAGGGTTTACATGTTTCATATGTGTATGACTGAAGAAGCGCTGTATATACCTTATGTCCCTGAGGATACAGTCCTCGTCCTTTGAGTGTATGTCCCCAATGCCAATATATATATATATATATATATGTGTGTGTGTGTATGTGTGGGTGTATATAATAATGAATATATACATACATATATACAACTAACCTTATATCCCTCAATATACAGTCCTCGTCCTCCGAGTGTATGTCCCCAATTATATACATATTCTCACCTAATGTCTCTAAGGATGCAGTCCTCGTCCTCAGAGTCCCCAATGTCTATACCAGAGTGGCCGGATATCTGTCTGGTTACAGTAGACAGCTTTGAGGGGCCAGCACCGGGATTAAAGGGTCTAGCGGGTAGTGGGGGGACAGTGCCATCTCTCGATGGAGGCTGAGAAAAGGGTCTAGGAGGACGAGGGATAAAGGGTCTAGAGGGTGGAGGTGCGAGCATTGTGTCAGAGTCGTCTCTGCCCCAACCTAGAGGGGGCTCAGTGGAGAACCCGTCTCCCTCCCCCTCTACTATGGTGTTACCACCCCAGGGAAGAGGACGGTCATTCACACCCTCTCTCTCTACCTCTCTCTCTCTCGGCACCCCCAAGGGAGGCTCGTCAACTCCCTCTCCATATGCCTCTACCACCTTCTCTCTCCCTCTCCTACCCCCTCTTGTCCAATCTAGGGCTGACTCGCCAGCAGCCTCCCCATACCCCTCAGTCTCTCTCTTTCTCTCTGTTTCTCTAGGTGCATTGCCCCACGCAAGAGCTGGCTCATCAGAACCCTCCCCATATGCATCTCTCTCTCTCTCTGCTGGTCTCTGCACCCCTAAGGGAGCCTCATCAGCGCCCTCTCCATACGCATAGCGCTGAGGCTCCCTAATAGGTGCTCCCTGGGGTGCTCCAAGAGCAGGCTCGCCACCCTCGCCATATGGATCCCCCCCTCTCTCTCCTAGAGGTGCTCCTAGAGCAGGCTCATCCTCTACCATCATGTTGGACGCACAGTGGTGTACCCCGGTAGAGGCACCGTTGCCCGTAGACCGTACGATGGCAACAGGACCACGTCTGGTGGCGCCCCAAGGGACGTTGGATGAACGGTGTACGGTGCTCGTAGTAGTAGTGGCAATGGGCCTAGTAGTGGCAGTTGTGACACATGGTGCGATGCGGGGTATCTGAGGGGGGACTGGGATCTGAGAGGCACTGTCCTAAGGTTAATAGAGGTATAGATAGATAGATATATATAAATGGAAAAGTGTATGAATATAGATGTATAATCTATTACTAGTGGTATCTAAGGGGGGGACTGGGATCTGAGAGGCACTGTCCTGCTATGAGTATACATACATATATATATGCACATGCATATGTATATACTCATATACTACATACTTGGTAAATATCACGCTATACACCACGATAATAGTATACCTCAGCCCTGTAATCACTGCTGCTAGTGTCGGTACTCCCATCATCACCGTCACTGGTACTGGTGGTGCCGCTGGACGAACGGATGCCGTTCAGAGAACGGGCACCCTGTTCACTCAGCTTCCTTGACGCTGAGAAGTGTCTGTGGGGCATGGATACCTCATGGTCCTCTCTAAGGGGTGAGATAGAGGCTTATGTATACACGACACTATATATAATCTACAGTAATGTATGAATAGTCATATACATCATACTATCTATACCTTGGAGCCGAGTCCCCGTTGTACTCTGTGTCTGACATGTCACTGGTGGTGGTCATGTCCTGGTATCAAAAGAGTATGTATATGTATGTATCTATCTAGCTATCTAGCTATATATATATATATATATATATATATATATATATATATATATGTATGTATATATGTATATATATATATACTGTGTATTATTAGTGTACTTATATATATATGAGAGTCCGCCAAGGCCGTGCAGGTATGTGTATATACCCATAGTAACCCGTATATACCATACCGTGTATATACCCAATTATACACCAAAATACTTATTATTATTATTGAGTTCTGCGTATTATGAATTGCAATAAAGTGTATCGTGTATTATACTTTGTATACTTGCCTTACTCCAGGACGCCGAGGCCAGGTTCGAGACCAAGCTCCACGACAGGGTGGCCCAGAGACAGGTGTGTATGAGAATATAATAGTGTATGAATAAGTATGTGTATATTATTAGTTTACATTGTATATATGTAAATATACTAATATGTATTTGGCTAAGCTTCACGACAGGTGGCCCAGAGACAGGTGTGTACTCTCTCTCTCTCTCTTTCTCTCTCTCTCTCTCTCTCTTTCTCTCTTCATGTATATAGTTGTATTTGTGGTTTCTGTTCTCATCCCAGGCCGACCTCATTGAGGAGCACAAGGAGAGAGTGGCCGCTGTCAACAGGGACAGGTATATATATATATATAATAGTGGGTATATCAGATAGAAAGAGAGTATACAGAGATTGCCACTCTCTTAAAGATGCTGAGCACCTCTATGTATATTCCTCTTACCCCAGGGACGCCCTTGAGGTCGAGAGGCGCCAGGTCGTGGTAGCCCAGGAGAAGAGGCAGGCTGAGGTACATTTTATATATAATATGCATTGTATATATATGTGAATATATATATCCTATAGTATACTATATTACTGTATCTAGGTCGTGGTGGCACAGGAGAAGAGGCAGGCTGAGGTATTAATATTCAAACATATTTGTGTATAATGGAGCAGTACATATATTAGACTTCTGGAGTATACCTATTCTACCCCTTCACTTTGAGGAGTCCTGCCCAGCCTGGCACCACTCTAGTGTTATTGCCTCTCTCTCTCAATATGTACTAGACTATATGCATAGTACACTCCTTCTTACCCCCAGTTTGAGGAGTCCTGCCTTGCCAGGCACCAGGCCGTGGTGGAGAGAGAGAGAGTGCAGGCCAGGACTGCTAAGGAGGAGGCAGAGAAGAGGGTCCTCGCCCTTACAGAGGCTCACCAGGTATACATGTATAGTATATACATAGTAGTATATATATATATATAGACATATATATATATATATATATATAGAGAGAGAGAGCCAAGGAGGAGGCAGACAAGAGGGTAGTGGCACTCACTGAGGCTCACCAGGTATATATACACTTCTATATACTAGGGTACATATAGTGTATTAGTATACTGTGTGTATACTAGTGTCTCACCCCTAGGCCGAGCTGTCTACTGTCCAGAAGGATGCTACATAGTATTTTACACTTTTCTATATATATATGTATATATATATATCTAATATTCCAGGCCGAGCTCTCCTCTGTCCAGAAGGAGGGTGCCGCGGCCCTTGTCCTGGCAGAGCAGGCAGCAGAGGACAGGATAGCACAGGGTATGTGTATACATATACTATATATATGTACTATACTCTATACATGTACACTATATATATATGTGTGTATGCAGCCCTTGTCCTGGCAGCGGAGGACAGGATAGCCACAGGTACTGGGTATATGCACCTGTGTGATAATGTATACTTGTGTTTGATTGTTATGTATACACTGTCTCTCACCCCCAGCCACTTCAACAGACAATATAGTGTGTATTATGATCTACTTATATATATATATATCTAACCCCCAGCCAAGGCCCAGATGCAGTCTGCCTTCACAACATACATGTTCTATGTACTCTTATACACCTATATATGTATATATATATATTGATTCATACTCTCTATCTGCATTGTATAGTCTCACCCCCAGCCAAGGCCCAGATGCAGTCTGCCATGTATTGCATACTCTCTATATACCTTATTAATAATGTTTATATATGTAGATCTATACACTATCTCTCACCCCCAGCCAAGGCCCAGATGCAGTCTGCCAAGTATTACATACTCTTTTATATATATATATATATATAAATATATATATATATATATATATATCTCACCCCCAGCCAAGGCCCAGATGCAGTCTGCCTTCAACGACAGGACATCCGCCATCGCTAAGGTATCCACTACTATATTGATTATTATTATTATTATATATATTATTATACATATGTATATGTATATATATGTGTGGGTAGGTATATATATACATATATATACCTTCAACGACAGGACATCCGCCATCGCTAAGGTATCGATGTACTTGTACTTTCACACCTGTCTCCCTGTATACATATGGCAGCGAGGAGGTTCATGACCTATTCCTGCAAAGTATCTCTCTCTCCCTCTCTGTCTCTCAATATATGTATGCCTATGTACTACTTACCCCCCAGCAGCGTGAGGAGGCCCTGGCCCTTGCCGCCAAGGAGAGGGCAGCCACTGTGGAGAGACTGGAGAGGGAGAGGCAGGAGGCTGAGGCAGCACTCAAGTGAGTCTAAGTACACATACTATAGTAAATATTCGTGATACCTCTATATGCCCATATCCTCACCCCAGGGCCCAGTACGAGAGGAAGGCCGAGATTGTGGCCGAGGAGCACCAGGCAGCGGTGCAGAAGGTATAGGATCTCTCTCTCTCTCTCTCTCTTTGTATATGTGTCTCCAGATACTTATCCTAGGCCACTGCCCGTGTCTCTGAGGCCGAGGCTGAGAAGGCAGCATACGAGCAGAGGGTCAGGGAGGAGGTATGTCACGCTATATTACTATATTACTATATACATACACACATATATATATGTGTATATATATGTGTGTATAGTGTATATATACTGATGCATACGAGCAGAGGGTCAGAGAGGAGGTGTGGCAACATTACCCAATTCTCTCTCTCTATCTGTGTGTGTGTGTTCGTGTGTGTCTCTCTCTCTCTCTCTGTCTGTCTTACCCTAGGCCGCTGCCGCTGTGTCTGCTGCCCATGCCTATATATATACTTTCATGAATATATATATATATATTCATCCTACTGATCCCTAGGCCGCTGCCGCTGTGTCTGCTGCCCTTGCCTCCAGTGCCGACAAGGTCGAGGAGGTCAAGGCCCAGATGGAGACACTCATTGCTGAGCAGAGGTACATGCATATGTATACATATGTTTTGAGTTATATATATATATATATATATATATAGATAGATAGATCGATAGAGAGAGAGAGAGGGGTCAAGGCCCAGATGGAGGCACTCATTGCTGAGCAGAGGTATGTATATACATATGTATATATATAGTTATGCGTACTATATGTAGAGAGAGAGAGAGAATGAGAGTGTAGGAGGTCAAGGCCCAGATGGAGACACTCATTGCTGAGCAGAGGTATATACAGATATGTATTTACTCTCACGTATTATTGTAGGAATTGAGACCGGCATATTTGATACACAAATCCTGCCCTCCCACTGTTGATTCTCTCTCTCTCTCTTTCAGATTCCAGTGTATATATCATGTACTAATTCCAGGTCCGCTGAGTCTGCTCTCCTAGCTGCCCAGGCTGCCAAGAGAGAGGCAGAGAGAGAGGAGAGGCAGAGGCAGTACCAGACAGAGGTCGAGGAGATCAGGGTATGGGGCATCTCTCTATATAGTAATTAATATATACTATATATATATACTCATCTAACCATAGGCCACCCACCTAGCTGCCCTCGAGGCCTCTCTCTCTCTCTCTCTNNTAACCATAGGCCACCCACCTAGCTGCCCTCGAGGCCTCTCTCTCTCTCTCTCTCCCCTCTCTCTCTCTCTTTCTAACCATAGGCCACCCACCTAGCTGCCCTTGAGGCCGAGAGGCAGAGGACTGCATCCTCCATTGCAGAGGCTGAGGCCGCAAACACTAAGCTCATGGAGAGGTACAATACCTATACACAACTGTCTTCCCTTTCCTTAGCATCACTGGCCAGCTGGTTTCTCTCTCTCCCTTACTCCTAGTAAGCGTGCCTCCCTGGCTGCCCAACTTCACTCTCTCTCTCTCCCTATTCATATCCACTATCTATACCCTTACACCCAGTGAGCGTGCCTCCCTGGCTGCCCAGCTTGTGACTGAGAGGGACATGCTCAAGGCACAGCTAGAGACTGAGAGAGAGTCCGCCCAGGTATGTATACATAAACACACACATATATACATATATATGTATAATAGTATATATGATATGTATATGTTACTGAGAGGGACATGCTCAAGACACAGCTGCAGCAGGAGAAGGAGTCTGCTCAGGTATGTATAGATATATACTGTATACATCCTAGTATATACATATATGTAGGATAAATATATATATCTACTTAGACAGCAGGAGAAGGAGTCTGCTCAGGTGTGTATACATTAACGCACACACACATACATATATACATGTTGAAATATACATCTCTTCTCCTTACCCCTAGGCCACCATTGCCGCTGCCCTTGTCCATCTCTCTCTCTCTCTCTCTCTCTCCCCCCCCACTAACTCTAGGCCACCATTGCCGCTGCCCGTGTCCAGCTGGACAAGGACCTTGAGGCAGAGAGGGAGAGGGCACACACTGAGATGGGTGAGTAGATGTGTATATATATATATATATATGAAGGAAAGAGAGAGAGAGAGACCTCGGGGCTGAGAGGGAGAGGGAACACAATGAGATAGGTATATACAGTGATACATATACAGTGGTGTATGTATATATATATATATATGGACAAGGACCTCGAGGCTGAGAGGGAGAGGGCACATGAGGAGATGGGTGAGTATGTATATATGCGTATATGTATATATATGAAGGAGAGAGAGAGAGAGAGGGAGAGGGCACACGCTGAGATAGGTATATATAGTGATATATATACAGTGGTATATGTATATATATATAT
>BDIP01001347.1:0-10821 GCA_003568945.1 Kipferlia bialata
GACGCCTAAGTCTAGGGTGACTAGTTGTTGTGTGAATGAATAGATCTTCACCTCCACTCCATGTTTCCAAGTTGGTGTATGTTTCAAGTCTGTGCAAATCCTACTCATGTTCCTATGACATTTAACACTTGACACTTGTGTGTCGTATTAATACAGTATGACAGAGTGTGGATACCATAGTAGTTGTCTATTCAGTAGGGCCACACTCAATAGGAGTGCACTAAACAATGTACATAGTACACCAACTGACCATGAAATCGGTGCAGCGACCCTATTCACTGTGACATGCATACACAGGCGGGATCGTGTGCGCAGACACAATGAATAGGTACGTGCACTCAAACCAAGATGTACTGTGAGTAGTTGCCCACTAGACAGTGAGTAGCCTAGACATGCATACATGTGGGTATGCTGCACAAGTGCCCTCATCTGTACTGGAATGACCTATCCTAGTTGCCACTCCATCTGATACTCAATGTCCCTCTCCTACTGATTGCAGCATGGTCTTAATGGGAAGAAGGGCTTGACAAACCTCCCTTCCACCACACACGCCGGTCCGACCGATGGGAACGATCACTATAGGCGCGGTACTTCACACCCTGCACTGTGCCCTGATACATACTCAGTGGTGGTTACCACCATGCGCCCTGCCTCACACCATGCTGAGTGCCAGTTGGGTCAGGGACCTGCCCACCTGCAGGGCCTGGCAGGTCAGACAAGGGACAGGGTTATAGGCATGTGATACGTGGTCAGACCATGCATCTGTGGCACTGGGGGCATTACATCATACACCATACCTTCTGATAGACCTGGGGTATGTCGTACTTGATGGTCTCCTGGCCCTCCAGACAGAGAGACACAACCTAGGGGTTGGTATACAGACCACCAGTCACTACAGATACAAACCAGTGCACATCATGCGTATATACATGACAAGCACACACCTGGTCGAGGGGCATCTCTGCCCCAGGCCCAGAGCACAGGGAGGCAAACACACCCTGCGAGGGAAACAGGCCCCACATAGCCATGCACTCAGCCAGTCTGGGGGTTAGAGGAGGGGGTAGACAGAGCAGGGATACAAGAGACCGTGACAATCATAATGGCAAACCACCCATAATGTTCGCAACTAATGCAGTCACTACACGTGGGCCACCAATTCACACACATATATATACCCGCCCCCACCTGGTTGGCGTGTGGAGTGTGTACAGGCCCCACTTGAGGAATGAGCCTATGACACTGGGGTGCTGGGAGAAGAAACAGGTCTGCAGCAGGTCTATGTAGAGGAGCCACACATGGGGAACCTGGAGGGTAGGGGGTAGTACATGGTTTGGTGCGACTGGATACACATTCCGAATATCCATACCTGGAAGGGCGATGCAAAGCAGGGCTCAGTGAGCACAGACAGCAGAGACTGGAAGGTGGGTCTCTGTCTCAGAAGGCCTAGGGTGAAGGAGGGATATATATATAAATGGGTAAAGCGGTGAACGTCAGTATGACATGGTCATTGAGATATAGACCCTGTCTCTCCGTGGGTGTCCGTGCCCCACCTGCTGCTGTGGTAGATGCCGTGACCAGCTGATGTAACATGTTGAGACAGGCATCCTGCATCACACTCACAGACACACGGGGTGGAGGGGTGGGGGTGGGCAGGGGGTCGGTGTCTGGTGGTTGGGTCACTATTAGTACACAACTACGCCAGAACACATGTGTGGTCATGACGACACATGCATTGGAAGACAAGGATATGGAGATAAGGACATATCTACCATACAACATACCTGCTCCCTCTTCTGCTCCTCTCTCTCTGGTCTCATCCTCCTGCCCCTTAGCCCCTGTATCTCTCGGTGTATCTCTAGCTGAGGTCTCTGTCTCGACCACCCCTCCCTCCCTCCTCCCCACCACCTCTCCCACCAGTTGTGCCACCACCTCAGGGGCCATCTGGGGGTGAGGGGGGCATGGATACAGAACACGGATACACAACAGTCAACCCACATCTCTGTGTGCATGCCCCCACCTTGAGCAGGGCTGTCTGCACCCTGTCTGACACACACAGCAGACACAGGATGCGGACAGGGACAAACCTAGGGGTCAGAATAGTGTAATGCAAACAAGTATGTCCTGTAAACACATGTAATCAAATTGTAGTCAATAGGCTAGTGATAACTACCTCTACATACCGTGATGATGGCGGGATCCCAGTGGTAGCAGTAGAGAGAGAGTCCTTGGGAGCCGACGTGTCCAGGGGGAAGGCAGAGAGATACAGGGCCCTGGGTCACAAACATTGACAACATACACAGTCAGACAGAGAGAGAGAGAGAGAGAGAGACACTCAGAGAGAGAGAGACATACCTAATGGCCGAGGAAGGTGCATGCTGTCCGGTATAGGACACACCTGGGGTGAACAAGTCAACAACAGAGAGAGACAGACATATGAGCAGGTCCAACAACAGAGAGAGACAGACATATCACATGAGGAGGGGCATATGCCAGACACATTATCCCAGAGTGACTGTCATCACACCCCCACCTAGGAATGGCATTCGGTACAGGCCCCCCAGTACCGATGTCAGCAGATGGACCCTGTGCACCATGGTGTCTGTGTCGGTGTCGGGGGGGGAGGGACCGGGGTGGTCGGTGAAGGCCTAGGGGGTTAGAGAGGGGGTAACCACAAGCAGTAAACACAATGGGGCAGTGTACATCGAGAGAGAGAGAGAGAGACCCAGCACAGAGGGTACCCTCACACTAAATACAGACCCATCTTGTGCCACTCATAATGCAGAACCCATATACTGAATGTCCTGTCCCACATCCACACTCGTAATAATACCACACACAGATGTACCTGCAGGTCTGCGAGTGTCTGTGCTATGAGTGTGTCATACTCTGCTAGGTCAGCAGGTAGGGTACTCTTCACTGTCCTGTCTGGGACACTGTCACCCACAGAGGCCCCAGACTCTGGGCCAGAGACACTCCCCTCTCTCCCTGTTGCACTCAACGCAGCGGTGCCCTCTCCTACCACTCTCTCTCTCCTCCCTGACATGTATCGATGTCGACAGGTAACTCAGTTGAAGAAGCAAGTGAGGTGTATTCTTGTGACAGTTGAAACGTGGCAGAGATCCATTGACCCAATAATTCTTGAGCTTCATTACGGCCATTGTGGTCCCATTATTTAATAGATTCTATTGCCCAACAAAAGACCCACGTGTGTCAGTAGTATACTAATCAGTGATATGTGGGCCACCACTTGTTTGAACAGCAGTACCATTATACCACAATGTCAACAAGAGTATTTGCAACTCTATTCTATCCGGTGTCTCAATAGAGTAGTATATGGGGAGAGAGGGGGAAGACACTCTCTCCACACCCCTATCAGTGCACCAGTGTGTACATATACCGTTATGGACCAGGACTGCGCAGCCGGTGAGGATTGTCCCTGGTACCAATGATATGGAATGTACCGCAACACACTTCCTCCCCATACACACACTGACACGGAGACAACACACTCAGGTGCTATATGACCCCCATAACAGATGCAACACTCGACATTGTAGGTTTTCATCCCTGTCTACTAGGCACCTACAGCTTCAGAGATCCAATCGAACATGACCAATCTAGACCTCTTCATGGGAGCTTACGTCTGGGTCAGAACGCGTACAGAGCAGAAAGTACAGATATACTATAAGATAGACATCATCATACTGAAAGAGTGGTAGAGGGAGAGAGAGAGAGTACGATCAGAGTCTACCTGATCTTGTCGCTGATCCTGTCAACCCATGTTGTGTTGCGCTCTCTCTCCTCCCTCTGCCTCTCCAGCTCCAGGGTGGCAGCCGCCATCTGGGGCATCAGGGAAGATTGATGCACATAGTCATATTCATATATCGATAAACCATATAGTATAGTGGGTCAATCCATATCGTACAGACCCACCTTCCTCTCTGCCACCATCATGCCCGTGCCAACCACAGCCATCCCAACCATCAACCCGGCATACACCTTGGTGCTAGTCCTCAGCGCAAAGGCAGGCATGGGTCCACACTGACGTATCAGAAAGAGTCGTTGACATCATTCCTCTGAGGAAGAACCCCTTTGTTGAAGATTTCTCTTTGATTTTGCACACCCAGAAATAGCTAGCCTCTCCACCTAGCGTGTCACACGCACCCATACCTATGATCAAGGTGAGGGTGGGGTCTGAGAGGGAGATGCAGTTACCGATGGGGCTCTGTGTTTAAGTTTGTAATCGAAATCGCACACCGAATATATATATTTGTCACTCGTCACTGTCACTGTCATTGATGATACACTGGCAGGTGGTGTCGAGAGGGCGTTGATCCTCTCAGTCTGCGATGATCTCTCATACTACCACATACTCCTCTCTCTCCCCCCCTCCCCCTCCCCCAACCCCAGGCCCCTCTGTTTGAGTCTCGGCTGCACAGGCTGGTGTCTGTGGCCCAGTACCTTCACAAGAAGGGAGTCAAGGCACTGCTGTTCCTGCACGGAGAGCACACAGGATATGCTACGGGTGGGTATACTTGCTACTCTCTGCAATTTTGCATTAGTCACTGGTATTTTCTATTCACTCTGTACTCCCACACCCTGTCTCTCTCTCTCTCTCTCTCTCCACCCCCCCCCCCCTCCAACCCCAGCTGACAGCGCTGTCTTGAACTGGCTGTTCCTGGGCCAGAGTGGTCTGCCTGCATATGCCCCCTCCTCCACCCTACCCGACATGTGCATGTGTGTGTACCCAGACGGGAGGGTGCACCTGTACCTGCAGGAGGCTGAGGCCCTGGCCCCCCTCAGACACCTCCTCACACACTGGCCCAGGGTGACGGTGGCAGTCGGGAATGGGGGGAGGTACGGGGGTGGTATAGAGTGGCGGAGGGCGATGATGCTTGATTTTCTGGGTCATAGTAACCCATCTTAGCTCATGTATATTCACTGACACCTATGTGATCTGATGGTGTATATGATTTGACCCCCAGCACCCTGGAGGCCGGTCTGTGTCTGGATGGAGTGGCATCGGTGGTACTCCCTGAGGGGGACAGGTGGGGGTGTAGTTCATGCTTTCCCATGTATTGGTTAAGTGTAAAGTTGATAGAGAGGGAAGAGGGGAACTTTCCATATGCCCCAACTTCCATCGACATCCTAATTCCCAGGGTCAGCAGCGTGACCAGCCTCTTCGACTCCTTCGAGGCCTCTCCCTCTGGCTCCCCCTCCCCCTCCCCCAAGGGCCAGGCCAAGGGGCATGCCTCTGAGCAGGAGGGCCCCCTCTTCACAAGGGAGGCGTCCCTGGTGATGGAGAGAGAGAGAGACGACAGGTGCGGACATAGACGAATTCATATCACCTCTTGGCATCATGTCTCTGTGATCTATAAGATGCACTTACGTCCCTCTGACCCCCAGCTTCAACCCCATTGTTCCATGGCTCAGTGCCATTCTGTCCAAGGGGGAGGGGGGGGCCCAGTCCGTGGCTGTCCCCTGCAACCCCAGGGCATTCCTCGCCTACCCCAGCGTCAAGGCCACCTTGAGGCAGTACTCGGTGCGTCATCAATATATAAGCATATATCTCTATGCATCCCCTGTCTGACCCCAGGGTGCGGTGTGTGCCCCCATGGATGGATCAGATGTGTACCAGGACCTGGTCCTTGGTCATGTTGATGGTGCAGCTGTCTCACCTCTCACAGAGGCAGGTGAGGGACACATCTTGGATACATGTGTCTGGGGGTGTTTGGCTATGTATGTAGACACTCCCTCTCCCCCTTCCCCTCATGCCAGGTGCGTGGCTGCAGACCAGGCTGTGTGACATGCAGAGCACCCTATCAGAGGCCATGGTCAAGGCTAGACAGACAGGGGAGGGGGAGGAGGACGAGGAGGACCTGGGAGAGGTGGTTATGGTGGGTGGGCACATGATATCATTGGTGCTGATTCTACTCGGTTCGGCACATTTCCTCATCCCTTCCCAATATCCTGTCTGACCCCCAGTCCTCCCTAGTCTCTGAGTGTGGTGTACTAGATGCCGATGTCAGAGAGGTCTATGCATACGGCAGAGAGAGAAACAAGGTGGGGACTCATACACATGGTGTGCCATTACTCATGCCGATACTTCAGCCTTGTTCATCTACTGGCAGTCCATCTACCTCTGTCTACCCCTATATCTCCTCCGTCAGCCCCTGACCCCTCAGGTCTCTGCCAAGGATGACACCGGCCTAGTCTTCTCCAGCCCTGGGGGTGTGAGTGTGGTGCCACCCCCTACCCCTCTCCTCATTGACAGAGACGCCCCCCAGCCAGTCACTCAGACACAGTACTGGGGCAACTCCCGCGTTGTCTCTCTCTCCCTGTCCCACCCGTCCTACCCCATCCACACCTCTAGGACCATGGTGGTCACACCCCCAGGGCCATGTGCTTCAGAGGCAGACGCAGAGAACACACGCCTCTTCGGTGTGCTTGTGGGGTATGTCCATGCCCTGCTCCCCTCTCTGCTCAGATTGGCAGTTGCAAGGGGGGTCACAGAGGGCGGGAACGAGGTAGGTGACGTGTAGGACTTTTATCATACCCAGTGTTTTCAAATCCATATGTACATGTGTCAAGACTACCCATCTCCCCCTCCCCCCAGTCCCGGTCTGCCTCTGCCTCCTTCGTCCCCATCCAGAGTGCCCTGGTCAAGGCCCTCACGGCATCCAAGCTCTTCCCAAGGGCAGCGGTGGAGGCCACGGTCAGATCTCTCTCGCTCAGGTGGGAGGCACATACTATGTCACATGAATATTCCCCACCATCTGCAATACTCCATACGTGTATGTATATCCTACGTTCCAGCTCTCTGACTCCCTAGGTTTGAGAGGAGCTCTCTAGTGTTCAGGAAGACCAAGGTCGGCAGGTGTGTGCTGTGCTGCCACCTGTCTGTGACACCCTGCCTCTGCACAGTCACAGGGGCAGGGGTCAGGGAGGGGGACGCAGTGGCACTCACGGTGTCTGACACATTCCTAAACTGTGCAGGTGGGTGGGATTGTGTAAATATATGCTCATTGTTCATTGTGTGTGGATGTATCCCACGTCTGACCCTCTAGGCCAGGCCCTGCTCCTCACCTCTGAGTCTGGGTCATCAGTATCCCCCCTTGCCTCCCCCCCACCCTACTGCAGTGTGGTGCACCCAGTCCCTGACCCTATGGCATGCACCCCCCTGGACATAGTCCTGTCTGCCCTATGGGCCAAGGGAGAGGCAGGGGCTGACACCTACCAGGCCCTGCCCCTAGTCAGACTGGCCAAGGCTGATGTGCTGGTGGATGGGGAGACTGGGGGTGTGTCGGTGGTCAGTAGGGCCATGGGGTCGATGGCCCTGTCCCTCCTCCCACCCTACCTCTCCCTGCCCCTGCCGCCCTCCCACCCAGACACCTCCTGCATAGGCATGGTGCTTCCTGCTGATACTGACTTTGAGGCAGAGGCCATGGCACCTTACCTCAAGGGGCACCTCGCATGCTCGCTCTCCCTCTCAGGTATCTACAGTGCTCTATATATTCATATATGTATTCTACCCCTGGTCCATACCCCTCACCCCAGCCACAGCCCAGGGTGTCAAGGGCGGTGTGCAGTCTAGCCTGTTTGGCACAGCCATAGGTCTCGAGTACCAGACAGGAATGTCGTCTGGGAGGTAGGGGGGGTGGATATGTGTGTGTAGGTGGATACTACTTCCTTGATATATTGATACTGATTCACTCCCCCCCTTTACCCCAGACATGTCAAGCAGACTGTGCGGTCTAGGCTGAGGGACATCCACACCCTGGCCCAGAGCCTAGACAGACCCTCTGTCTCGGTCGAGGTGGTGACTGACAGAGAGGACACCAGTGCCGTCAGTGAGGGCATGTGCGTGTCTGCTGAGGAGGGTGTGCAGAGGTGCCTGGCCCTGGGGTCCATGCTGGCCTGTGCCTCATGTGGCCAGGATTCCATGCTTCACAACGTACCAGAGGCATACAGAGTGGGGGCAGGGTGTGTGGTGCCAGACTACGCAGACAAGGTCTACAAGGTACGGGCAGGGACACGTGTATATGTATTTCGTATCCTTTCCATATGCTCCCTCCCCACCCTCAGGTGACTCTGCCGGCCCTTGCTGCCTACCCCCCTCGCCCCCAGGCAAAGCCCATGTTTGTACTGCACCCCTCCCTTGGGACTGTATCTACACTCACAGGCGGCATTGCACACACACTCAGAGATAGCCTCAGGAGCAGGTGGGGGGCTACACACTATACATCAGCATTGTACATATATATACTAGACCCTCCCTCTCACCATAGGTATGGCACCGTGATGCACCACGTGGTGAGACAGGCCTCCGACCTGCCTGCCCTCTCTCTCTCCCTGTCTGACAGGGCCACTGTCTCTGCCGTTGGGTGTGCTGTTGTGTCTGTGGAGCCTGTCCTCCAGTACCATGCCGCCCCTCTGGCCATGGCATGTGCCCAGGCAGGGGCACCCCACTTCGACATACAGGTGGGTAGGATGATTGTATTCGTATATCCTGTATCACTGTTAGAGATTCAGTGTTCCATAATCATTTTTCTCCCTATGTCACTATTCCCTCTCATGCTTAGGGTGTGCTTCTCCACCTTGTCCCCTCCCCCCTGACCGTCCTCTCCCCCACCTCCCCTGCTACCTCCTCTGCCCCCACCCCAAGTGCCAGTGTCATACTCCCTATCGACACCTCTGTCGTTGTGACCCCTGTGTCCAGTCCCGATGTGTATGCAGAGGGCACCCTCGGCCCAGTGTCTGTCATCACAGTCAGGGACCTTGTGCAGGGGGGGGAGGACGACCCCTTCGACGTGTATGTCCCCCAGTCAGTAGCTAGACTGAGTCAGGCACTGGTGGAGGGGGTGGAGGGTGGAGACTATCCAACCCAGCCATTCCCCCTCTCCCTCTGCCTCCCCTCCGACACTCTCCCCTCTACCCCCCCTCCCCTGAGTGACTTCCCCCTCGAGTGCCCTGTGGCCCAGGGCCCCCCCTCCCCCCTCTCTGACACTGCCCACTGGCTCACAACCAATGCAGAGCCCAGGGTGGCCCTGGCCCAGCTAGGGAGACTGGTCAACAGGTTCTTTGCAGCCAATGCCGACTGTGACCTTGTGACATGCTACAGTGAGGTGTCCTTCCCCCTCCTACACCACCCAGAGACTAGGGAGACAGTGCATGTGTCTGTGACTGTCAGAGATGGACTGGTCGTGGCACTGCTGCCAGGTGGGTGTGTGTTATTGTTGTAATACAGTTAGTATCTACCCCTCACCCTCCAGGCAAGCCCCTCCCCCCTCGTGTCCTACCCCTCTACACTGAGGACACATACCCCAGTGGCATGGAGACATACACCCTGGATGTGTTCCACAGTGTAGACAAGGTCCTGGCCGCAGTGCAGGTATGGGTGCATGTGTCTATACTACACTATACCCATACACATCCCCCCCCCTGACCCAGGCCCAGCTCTGCTCCAACAGTGGTAGCACAGGCCCCAAGTCGAGACCCAGGCCCCAGGGTCATGGCAGGGTGGTGACCAAGAAGGAGGTCGCAGAGTTCTACAAGGTGGGTGTAGCCAGGAAGGGAGACATATCCCATCCGTTCCAGGACCCTCCCTATCAATATACATAATATCTCTGCATTCACACCGCTGACCGCAGGACCTCCCCCTCCCTTCTGGGTGGGTGACTGATGGCACGTGGTACATGGACATGGACGGAGACAGGAGGCTGGAGAGACCAGACATTGACGCACTCATGGTCAGGTGGGTGGTGGGGTAGAGGGTAGTTCAGTTACTTGACTAGATGAGATATTGTGCGTGATTTTGTAGTGTTACACTCATACTCACCGAGTCCTGACCCAAGGTACAAGAAGCGCAAGCACTAACTGCCTCCTGGGACACCGGGTGAGGTGCAGAGTCCATAGTGTTGATGCCTGTACCATGTGACCGTGGTCACATATACATGATGTATGGAATGTACTGATCTAAGGGTGGGTGTCAATAGATGGTGTATACTAAAATCTGGCAGGTAACGTATTAGCAGAAGAAGCTGGTACCGGTCTGGTATATAGCTTGTGTCATTGCAAACTTGGCTAGTTCTCTGGTGCAGGTCATATACATAGATGCTGGCCATATCCTCTCTTCACCTTGGGCCTCCTAGCACCTCCACCCTGACAGGGTGACAGGGTGAGTCTTAGGAAGGTATAGAAGACATTTCAAATGGTCATTGGATTAGTGGGACGATTCACTTCAATATATCTCTTTGGATGTCAGTGTTCTTTTGCTCTGTCACTATAAGAGAATAGTGGATGAGTCCCAAGGGCGCTCATGTAACAGGGTATGGCATGTGGTGTTGTACTGTATTGGGTTGTATCTGTACCTATCGATGTGTGTATGGGTCTGTGACGCATCTATAGAGTATGGAGGTCAGTGTCATTGTCGTATCATGGGGCTGCCTTTACACTTGGACCCAACGCCGGCATATACTATGTTGGTCCCGGCGTCAGTGTTATGGTAGTACATATAGCCTGGCATGCCTAGGTACATCGTGGTATATGTGTGTCTTGTCAGTGGGCATTTGTCTCCATTGGTCAAGAATGATATGATTGTGTGTTTGCTCTTGCATCCTCTCCTCCCTCACCCCCAGTGATGTCCTGACCCTGTCTCAGGATGGACACCTATTCCTGGCACAGAGCAGGTGGGTATAGCATGCTGTTCTATATATCATACCATTGTGCACATTTCCCTGTCCACAAAGGTCTCTGAGAGTGTGTGAGAGACTCCCCCCCCCCCCCCCCCCCCCCCCCCCCCCCCCCCCCCCCCCCCCCCCC
>BDIP01001352.1:0-10803 GCA_003568945.1 Kipferlia bialata
CTCTCTCTCTCTCTCTCTCTCTCTCTCTCTCTCTCTCTCTCTCTCTCTCTAATTCCTAATATCAGCTGTATAGAGGTCCACCTGTCTGTGACCAGTGTCAATCTATCCAAGGTGAGATCCACTTCTCTGTGACGAGTCTTTCTCTCTCTCTCTCTCTCTCTCTCTCTACACCCTTTATTCAAGGACACATCCCACATATGCACACTGGCACTGGTAGTCCCACCCGCCATATCTATCTCTCCCACTACACCCTTAAATGATGGGATAGAGGGAGAGAGAGAGTACACTCCTGCTGCTCTGTTGTGGAACAGGGCACTGAGACAGAGAGATAGAGAAGAGACTGAGGGGGAGAGTCAGACACAGAGAGAGGAGAGGTTGGTGGCCCTTTCTACCCAGACATCCACTGAAGGTACCGTCTCCTCCCCTATATATATGTGTGTGTGTGTTGTACTATGTGTCTGTGTTTGTGTATCCGGACATCCACTGAAGGTAAAAGACACCTATCTCTACCCCTATGTCACCCTATTCTTCTTGTTCTGTAGATTGCTTTGTACTTCCCACTTTGCTTTGTATTAGACTATGTATTACAGCACTATTCCGCTCGAAAGTTGCAGAGGGGCCTCATCTATACAGGTGCGTCCTTCTTTCAGTCTCTCTGTTTCTCTGATTTACCCATATATATTCTTTGACATACTAGTTGGACACTGTTATATATACTAACCCCTAGGCTGCAGGGTGGCCTCCCTCATCAGGGGATGTCAGCTGTGTCTGCTGTGTGTCATGCTGGAGGGGACACCTAGTATAGAGAGGTATGGATACTAATATCTATATAGATATTTATATATATAGAGAAAGATAGAGGTGTATGCCAGCTGTGTCTGCTGTGTGTCATGCTGGAGGGGACTATATCTATAGATAGGTATGGATACTTATACTTCTATTCATGTATATAATAACTTCAAATTCATTATATTCATTCATTTGTGTATGTGTCATGGTGGAGGGCACTCCTTCTCTCTCTCTCTCTCTCTCTCTCTAGATAGGTGTGAATACTTTGTGTGTATCTTTCGCTACTCCATTTCCACCTTTATCTCGTTCTTTCGCTCTGTCTATATATCTGTTATTACACTCACTTTAGCTTACAGTGTGTATCCTTATTGGGTCAGATGGGCACCCTCCCATGGCACAGTATCTCTCTCTCTCTCTCTCTCTCAATTTATGTATTTACAGGACCTTACCTTAGCCTTCAATCTGTGGCATACCTAGGTCACATGGGCACTCTCCCCTGGCACTGTGTACATGCAGACACAGACACAGAGAGAGAAATAGGTGGAGAGGGGGAGGTCACTGAGGAGGGCATGGTGGATATGCAGGTAATACGTGTGGTATTATCACCACATGTATACTCATATCTCTATATCGATTCCCGAAGACGGGTCTGTGGGACTAGCGCTTTCATAGATACATTTTGGGCGCCTATGACCTGAGACTATATTCTCTCCCACATATTTCCCTCCCCCTTAACCCAGGTCAAGTTGCTGGAGGCAGTGCACCAGAACAGCACTCTGCAGGTATTGGACTGTATATAGAATTCTAAACATATATATGTATATATATGTATATGCATATATGTATTTTTGTATATACATACTGATGTATGTGTATTACTAGAGGCAGTGCACCAGAACAGCACTCTGCAGGTGCAAACTGTATATACATGTTGACGATCTGGGTGTTAACTGCAGGTGTTGTACCATATTCAGAACATTATATATCTCTCTCCCCCTTTTCTCTCTCTACACCCCTAACACCCAGTTCTGAGGTGCATCGGTTAACACTCTCTGCCTCTCTCTCTCTCTCCCTCTCTCTCTCTCTTCCTCCATCTACAAATCTTACACCCAGTCTGAGGTGCATCGGTTGACACTGGAGAACCTAGAACATAAGGCACATGAACCACTGACTAAGGGTGTAGAGGGAGAGGGAGAGAGCGAGGGCCCTTTACAGCTAGTCATGCACGACCTGAGGCAGACGAGGATGCAGAACGCTAGTCTGAGGTATATGTGTTGATATATGTATGTATATATATATATATATGTAGAGAGAGAGAGAGAGAGAGAGAGAGAGATGCACGACCTGAGGCAGACACGGATGCAGAACGCTAGTCTGAGGTGTGTACATGAATGTGTATATCCTCGATTTATACTGGTGAATTCAGAGAGAGAAAGAGAGAGATCTGTTCGTCATCTATATCATACTTTTTCTTTCCAGGATATACATAATAAGCCTTGTGTCTTACCCCTCCTGTTTGATCTTCTGAGGTGTGAGCGGTGGATCCAGTCATTCTTGTAGTATCTCCACTAGTCACTGCATTCCTTATTGTGATTCGTAGACATAGTATTAGATCTACTAATAGATATGTTAACCTTAGGTTTGATCTGCTGAGGCGTGAGCAGTGGATACAGTCAGTGGCAGAGCAACTGCTAGCAGTGAGTCAGGTATGGTATATAAACATATGTGCATATACACAGTAACACACACACATATATATATATGTATATATATATATACTGTATTGACCCCAGGCCACTGCGTCCCCTGCCATCAACCCTATATATATATACATATATACAGTATATACACATGTATACATGAATACTATATTTACTATATATTGCAAGTGTAATTCATATACTGTACTCATACCAGGCCACTGCGTCCCCTGCCATCAACCCATATGCACAGACACCAACGGTGCATGGAAACAGTAACAGGTATATATATATATATATGTATATATGTATATATGTGCACCTGCACAGACACCAACAGTGCATGGAAACAGTAACAGGTATATATATATGTGTGTATATATGTATATATATGCACCTGACAGACACCAACAGTACATGCAAACAGGTATATATGTATATATGTATGTATGTGCCTAATATATGACAGTAGTGTATGTGATTGTACTGTATATTACCCCTATGCTCAGACACCGCACCTCTTATCCCAGTGACATCAACACCATCACCTCCATTTCTCTCTCTCTCTCTCTCTCTCTCTCTCTCTCTCTCTCTCTCCCCCTACACCCTTATCCCAGTGACATCAACATCTTCACCACCGACCCCCTGAGACTCAGGGCATGTGAGTTAGAGACGAGGTGTGAATAATCCATGTAAATGTGTGAATATATACAAGTCTTATGCGTAGTTATACATATGAAAGTATACGAATGACCCCCTGAGACTCAGGGCATGCGAGTTGGAGACGAGGTATATATATATATATATGTATATACATTATATATAGAGATGTACTATGCGACCTGTATATAGGTATATATGTATATTAATATATAGACCCCCTGCGGCTCAGGGCATGCGAGTTAGAGACAAGGTATCAGTATTTAGAATTAATGAATATATATGCTACTAAGTATACGAGTCGAGGGCATGCGAGTTAGAAACAAGGTATATATGTAAATACTATATACGTTATCAATACTAGTATACTTTGTGTGTGTATGTAAGACGTAGTATCACAGATGTTTAAGAGCAGTAAATACAAGCGTACATACCTCTTTGCTAAGAATCTAACATTCGATATGTGTACACTATAATACATCCTAACCCTAGGCTCTCCATGATCACTGCTCTGTCTCCCTCTCTCTCCCTCCCTCCCCCTCTCTATATATTCTTTCGATATTAATATGTATGTGTGTATCCATTGCAGCGAACCCTAGGCTCACCATGATCACTCCTGTCTAAGAAAAGGATGCGTATGTATAAATATTTATGTATATACACGTTTTTATGTATATGTATGTCCAATATCCTTATCAACAGGCTCTCCATGATCACAGCTGTCTATGAGCAGGAGAGAGGGAGATACTTCAGATATATCCATTGGACACTTATTACAGTGTATACTAATTCACACTAACTGATCTCTAGGCTGTCCATGATCACTGCTGTCTATGAGCAGGAGTATATATATATAAGTATACAAATATATATATTCTTGTGTGTGTACCATATGTACTATATCTCACTGTAGGCTCTCCATGATCACAGCTGTCTATGAGCAGGAGAGAGAGAGATACTTCAGATATATCCACTGGACACTTATCACAGTGTATACTAATACACACTAACTGATCTCTAGGCTCTCCATGATCACAGCTCTCTCTCTCTCTCTCTATATATATATATATACTTTCTAACCCTAGGCTCTCCATGATCACCGCTGTCTATGAGCAGCATAGACAGAGGGAGAGAGAGACATGCTCTCTCTCTCTCTATATATATACTATACATACTATATCTCACTCTAGGCTGTCCATGATCACTGCTGTCTATGAGCAGGAGAGAGAGAGGGAGAGAGAGGCACTCAGCGCTGCACAGAACGAGGTACCATAGTAGTCTCTCTAAGTGTCTCTCTGTGTACATTTTCGTATTCTTGTGCATTGTCCTTGTGTACCGTATCTCCCTGACAGCTCTCTCTCCCTCTCCCTCCCCCACCCTCTCTATCTCCCTCTCTCTCTCTCTCTCTCTCTCTCTCTCTCTCTGATAACCCTTACTTCAGGGCATTGTATACCGCACCTCCCTGACTGCCCTGCAGATGCAAGTGGCCACACTCAAGGGAGAGGCAAAGGTATATATAGATTTGGTATATAGTATACATATATATACATACACTATATATACTATATGTGTGAGGATGTACTGCAGATGCAAGTGGATTTACTGCAAATGGGTGTGGCAAAGGTAACAACGCCTTTTGTCGGTGGCTAGTGCTACAGTAGTGTTATGGTATATAGATATATTGTGGGTATTAGTATAGCTACGATATTTATAGGACGTATCATATATATGTATCCCTTACGTTATCATCACAGTCTCTCCCTCTCTTCCATTTCTCTCTCTCTCTCTCTCTCTCTCTACCCCCTTTATTCACCCCTAGGTCCTGGAGGATGCCCTTGCCACAGAGTCTGACATGAGAGCTCAGGCAGATAGAGAGGTATATACTATCCTTATGCATATATATATATATATATATAGAGAGAGAGAGAGAGAGAGAGAGAGAGTCTGACATGAGGGCATATGCAGGTAGGGAGGTATGGATATAGTTATGGTTATTAACTATCTGTTCACTCATTCACTTACCCTAAGAATACCAAGCTCCATATATATATATATATATATATAGTATAGTATTGCCCTTTACCGCTTTAACCCTCAGAATGCCGAGCTCCAACTATATATGTATATATATATGCTATTAATAATATACAGCGTTAACCCCTAGAATGCCGAGCTCCGAGTAGAGATGCAGGCAACGTCCAGTCTGCTAGCCAACAAGACAGGTGGGGCTATATTCTTTGTTTGAGTGCTATATACATTTGTGTATTTCTATTTGAGCCGTACTTGTATGTATTAGGCATGTGGGTATGTGGTCTCTATACTATCCTCTTGGCCAACGACACAAATGGGTTCAGTGATTCACTGGTTTCCACATTTCAACAGTATTCTTATGCCAGTGTACTTGGGGATACTGCATTATGAATCGGTTGTATATAGAATGTAATACAGTGTATATAGTATTCACCCCAGACTCCCTCGGTCCCACATCTATGTATCCTGACATGTTTAATATGTATACGAATGTATATATGAATAGTATTCACCCCAGGTTCCCTTGGTGATATGTGCAATATATAATATAGTAGTATAAAATAATATACAATATATTATATACTATATACTATGTTTATTGCCCTCACCCCAGGCTCCCTGGGTGCCCTGTACGAGTCATCCCTCAGAGACACACAGAGGCTGCAGGTAAGATTATATATAGATAGATATTAGCGAGTGTGTATATTTAGGGTATTAGCGAGTGTGTATATATAGGATACTGTAACTGACACAAAGGGACTGCAGTTACGTTAGTATACTGATGTATTTGATGTATGTATGTATGTATGAATATGTTCTCACCCTAGGCATCTCTCTCGAGGGAGAGAGAGAGAGTGGCAGAGCTGGAGCGGGAGAGAGAACGCCTAGAGGGAGAGAGAGACAGGGAGAGGGATAACGCAGCTAGTGCAACGCTGGAGGCTAGGTGAGTTCAATATGTATATATGTGTATATTAACATTATATCCTATATGACTGTTCAGGCCACCAGTATTGGTATACTTTGTATATTGAGTTTCACCCCCAGGAGTGCCGTTGCCACTGCTGTGTCTGATGTTTCATATACATGATTACTATACATGTGTATATATATATATATATGTATACATCACTTATCCCTAGGAGTGCCGTGGCCACTGCTGTGTCAGATGTTACAAATATATACGATATACTACATACTATACTATATATATACTATACATATACTATATACATATGTATAAGTGTGTATACTCACTACTAGGAGTGCTGTGGCCACTGCTGTGTCTGAGGTACAGGGCAGAGATATATATGCAATACATATACTATATATATACTATATACATATATATATGTATATATATATACACATCACTCACCCCCAGGAGTGCTATAACCATGGCTGTGTCTGAGGTGCAGGGCAGATAGATATACTATACTATATATACTAAATAAATACATAGTATCTATATATGTATGTCCTCACCCTTTACCCCCAGGAGTGCCGTTGCCACTGCTGTGTCTGATGTTACATATATATGATTACTATACATGTGTATATTTATAATACTCCTATATCGCTCACCTTAGGAGTGCCGTTGCCACTGCTGTCTCAGAGGTGCAGGGCAGACTGGACAGGGAGCATGCCCTGAGGGTGGAGGGGGAGAAGGTATAATCGTGTATAAATGTGTATATATATGTATATGTATATATATATGTGTGTGTGTGCACTGAGGGTGGAGGGGGAGAAGGTGTAGTCATACTAATGTGTCTATAGAGTATATTTATGCATATGTGTATGCTATGTTATACTCTCTAGACTGGACGAGGAGCATGCACTGAGGGTGGAGGGGGAGAAGGTATGCCAGATATGGTCTCATAATTAGTATCACAATTAGTATATGTATCTACACCTCTCTGGTTATCTTCAATTGACAGGTCCTTCATCTCTTCTCTTCGTTGTCTCGCTTTCCTGCTCTATCTACTGCTCTCCCATTCCTCTCTTCGGTTTCTTCCTAACTGCCAGGCCCTAGCTGAGGTTGCAGCGACACACGCACAGGACATGGAGGTAATGAGAGTATTCAATGATTAGTATTGAGTATATACGATGATACACATACGTATATGTATATATATATATATATATATCCACACATGCCCAGGACATGGAGGTACTGGGTGTATATGTGTATATGTATGGATGTATATGCATATCTGTATGTATATATATATATATATATATATACATTTACATCCTTAACCCTAGGAGCTGAAGGAGACCCTGACCAGGGGACTGGCCGAACTAGGTCTCAAGACACACAAGTAGAGAGAGAGAGAGAGAGTGTGTGTGTGTGTGTGTGTGTGAGAGAGAGAGAGAGAGAGAGAGAGAGAGAGAGTGGAACACACGCACAACGGCAGCTGGGGAGTGAGGGAGGGAGAGAGAGAGGGGGGGGGGGAGAGAGCCACACTCACCTTCGTATATATCCAGCACCGTCAGCAACACTGCCGCATTGAGCTGTCTGTTGAGTGCTGCCTCCCCACTAGCTATGTTCAACAACATGGCTAGAAGAGCAGAGACAGAGGCGGGGGGGAGGGGACCGGCCTGGGTGTTAGGGAGAGGGAGGGCAAGGGGAGTGGATTGAATGTGCATGTATATATATATATATGGCACGCGTATGTATGGCTCCTACCTCGGGGATCAGGCACTCTGCTGCGATCATGACATAAACCTCAGCCAGGGGGACCTAGGAGTAAGAGTGTAGAGAGCCAGTGGGCATGACACTCATATTCGTATGCAATATCACAGACATGTATACGTATATGTGTACACTTACTAACCTGAGACACTGGTGAATTAGCAAGTACTGCCAGCAGTCTCAGCACCACCGACTGTGCCAGTAGGTAGGGCAGACTGTCTGTGGAGACTGACCCCAAGGCCAGGACAAATGCATCTGCTGCAAAGTAGACTGGGATGGAGGAGAAGGCCTCCAGCATCTCAACCACAACAGAGCACACGCTGTTGTAGGGCCTGGGGGTTAGTATCATACAGTGCTGGGAACACAAAGAATTTAGTATATTATACATCTCAACCACAACGGACATACACCTATATAGTATATTACGATATATATATATATATATATATATATACATATAGAGTATACACACCTTGGCAGTGTGGGCACGTGTGCCAGTGACACCACCAGACCAGGTGTCATATACATGGTACATACAGCTATACAGTGTAGTATATGTATATATATACACACATAGTATATGTACCTAGGCAGTGTGGGTACATGTGCCAGTGACACCACCAGACCGGGTGTCAGTCTGGTCAGTACATCATACACAACGGCAGGGTCATCGGCACCTGACAGGGTGAGGATGGACCTGGGGTTAATGCTTATTAATTAGTATATATATATATACATATATATATCCATCATAGACTACGGCTGGGTCATCGGCACCATACAGGGTGAGGATAGATCTAGGGTTAGTGTTTATATCAATTTATATATATATATATATAATATATACATCATAGACTACGGCTGGGTCATCGGCACCATACAGGGTGAGGATGGACCTGGGGTTAGTGCATATAAATTAATATATATATATATATATATATATATATACACATGTATATATCCATCATACACTACGGCTGGGTCATCGGCACCGTACAGTGTCAGGATGGACCTGGGGTTAGTGCTTATAAATACATACATATATATATATATATACACATGTATATATACATCATAGACAACAGCTGGGTCATCGGCACCATACAGGGTGAGGATGGACCTGTGGTAAGAGCGGGAGAGAGAAAATAGAGAGAGAGAGAGAGAGAGAGAGAGAGAGAGAGAGTATATATGATTCACACCTAGCCGTGGATACACTGGCCTCCTACACACACACACGTATATACATAGACAGATGAGTGGATGTCTATATACCTAGCAGTGGATGCAATTGCCTCCTCGTACACAGCCAGTGTAGCCCCAGGGTCTGTGTCCATGTCCCTGGGACTGTCTAGCAGACCAGACCCATTGACCATGTCGGGGGAGAGGGAGGCATCAACGCTAGGGGTAAGAGAGAGAGAGAGAGAGAGAGAGAGAGAGAGAGAGACCCATTGACCATGTCGGGGGAGAGGGAGGCATCGATACTAGAGGTCAGACAGGAGGGCTATACATCTATATTGATATCTATACGTATATGTGTATAGGTACAGTGAGAGACAATGAACGAGGGTGTCAGTAACAGAACTACTTACCCAATTGGCAAGCTGTCGCTGCGTCTGGGTGTCCTCTGCCTCTCCCCCCCTGCCCCTGTGCCCTGTCTGGCTGCCATGGATGATGGCCTAGTGGGTACCACATCATCAAAGGCATGGGTGCACATACCCCCAAGGGCAGAGATGCTGTCCTGGTGTATGTTATCAAAAGAAATATGCGCTATACATAGGTATATATATACATATAAGACTATATTACCTGGTAAGGGATTGATGTGCCGCACACCCTGATGAGCTCAGCCACCATACACATATATATATATACATATATATATATACATATACACACATATACATATACATATATGGTATCACGTATATAATACAATACCTGGTAAGGGATTGACGTGCCGCACACCCTGATGAGCTCAGCCACCAGGAATGCCCCATATCTCTGGTTAGATACAGATACAGATACTGGTGATACTGATACTGACACTGATACTGATGATACATATACAGATACTGATACTGATGCCATACCTCTGGTCACTGCACAGGGCAAGGAGGCGCGTGAGGGCATCCTTCTCTTGACTGGGGGTGAGGAGGGATAGAGGGATATGATCACACACACACACACTCATATATATATATACATATATATATGTATATATATATATATAGAGAGAGAGAGAGAGAGAGACCACCTGCAGGTTGGGGCCTGGAACGGTATGGTGTGTGCGAAGAAGGGGAGGACTGCCTCGCAGGGGTCTCTGTCACCTGGGTCAGTTAAACAATAATTATATACAGGTATATATATATACATATATGTATGTATTGCCTCTATACCTGTCAGCAGCTCGGGGAGTCTCCACCTATCTGGAGCCACACCCTTAACAACAGCCTCTGCACTGGTGGTCTCTCTCTCCCTCTCCCCCTCCCCCTCACCCTCTCTCTCTGATATGGGAGACATCATGTATGCCTCTGCACCACCATGGGCGGCATAGTGGGCACGCATAAGGGCGGCAACTCTGCCAACTAGGTCCTTGGGTAAGACGGGTAGGGGGGGGGGGGATATTAACAAATCGTTTTCCACTCTATACTATAGCCTACATACACTTCTCCCATATATACCTGACTCAATGTCTGGCAGAGTATGTCATAGACCCCCCCTGACTCACTGTGTGACCATGCCAACACAGTGGCAGACAGCTCTCTCTATATATATACTACTATACCTATATATATATGTGTGTATATACTACCTGACTGAGTGTCTGGCAGAGTATATCATACACCCCCCCTGACTCAGAGTGTGACCATGCCAATACAGTGGCAGACAGCTCTCTCTATATATACATATACTACTATACCTATATATATG
>BDIP01001354.1:0-10793 GCA_003568945.1 Kipferlia bialata
TGTTTATTTTTTTTTTTGGGCAAACCCCCCCCCCCCCCCCCCCCCTTCTCTTCTGACCCAGGTGCCACCTGTTCTCCTCTGCCACCATAGGAGACGATGAGTTCCAGTTTCTTGTGGACTCGGGGTGCTCTCGCATCCTGTCCAGGTGCATATACATACATATCCATACATATCCATAGTCTCTGAGCCACTGCCTCCTCAGTCTCTACCTGTGGCTGTGGCATCCCGTCCAGGTGCATATGTCGATACACACACATGGACATGCATCTTGCCTCTCAGTCTCTACCTGTCTCTCACCCTCAGTCTGAAGGAGGTCCAGCTCGAGTACACCCTCCCTCTGTCCCGCTTCATCACCGTGCCCCACCCCCACTCCCTGTACGCCGCATTCGGCACACACGAGCTAGGTGCGGCATTCCCCCCCATCTCTCTCTCGCTCTCTCTCCCCATCATCCTACCCCCAGCCCGGCAGAAGAGAGACCAGCTTGTGACCCATGTGAGCCGGGCCCTGGGGGCTGTGTTCACATCGTTCCAGCAGGGAATGCCCACCATCAGGTGGGTATCTATATATACAAGGCCAATGGGATGAGGCCCTATACCCAACCTGCCTCTCTCTCTCTCTCTCTCTCTCTCTCTCTCAATCCCCCCTCCCCATCCCAGATACGACTCCGAGAGTGTCATCGCCAGACGTATAGCCGAGGGTGTCAACGAGAGGTGTAACGCACTCGACGCAGGTGGGTTGGTGTTGAAGATATACATTCTGATTATGTATGTGCAGTACATATCCCTCTGTGTCTGACCCCAGCTGGTGCTTTGTCCTCTGCCAGTGCCGCAGGGGCTGAGTCTGGGCCTAGGGTGACGTCTCCCATCCAGACACGCAGACACAGTGCCAGGGTGGAGGGGCAGGAGGTACGTCCAGTCGGTGGGGGGATGGATGCATGGCGGTGTGGGAGAATATCCATGTCCGTATCCATATTTCGCAGGCCCTGTCTCCTCTGTCTCTGACCCCCCAGCAGGCCGGCCCCACCCTCCTGGTGGTAGATAGGACAGACGACCTCTTCGCAGGTGGGTGTCACTGAGACGCAAGTGCATGAGAAGTCCTTGATACCCCGTCCTTTCCCCCTCTTCTCCCTCATGTCAGTGCTGGCCCACTTCGACACCTTCGAGGCTGTGCTCTACGACTATCTGGACATCGAAGACTACAAGACTCGCATCTACGCGGTATGAGGCTGTTCTATCCTTTTAATGTGACTTATGTCTCTATGTGTTTATGTATATACCCATGTACCTATCACTAATATATCTATGTATGTTGATATAAGTACCACTGATATGATTGATACCACACCATGTGTTCCCCCCCCCCCCCCCCCCCCCCCCCCCCCCCCCCCCCCCCCCGCCCGCCCAGGGGGGGGGGGGAGGGGGGGGGGGGGGGGGGGGGGGGGGGGGGGGAGTAGTAATTAGTCACTGGACAACGGTAGAGTCACTGGATACATATGAGGTACTGGGGTACTGGGGTAGAAGTCATACTATAATGGTCTATATACAATATGGATATGATCTACCTGGTCCAATCAGGGCAGTCTCCACCTTCTTGGAGCCATACCCACACCTTGGGTCTGAGTAATATGTTGTATATACACAGAGTGTAGACAACAGTTACACAACACCGTACCCCTCCCCTATGCTGACGTGCTCCATGATGGGGCACCATGATATGGACACACTCCTCGGCTCGAGGTCGGGGGGCAGAAGTAAGGAGACCCTAAGTCGTCAGCGAAGAATATGTGTTAATACGTGCGTACACTTAGTACATGCATACCTGACTGCCCACACCCCAGGTGTCCCACTGGGCACAGATGCCACACCCTCTAGGGCCTCCCTGATCCTGGGGGGTCAGAGAAGTGTGTATATTCACGCTCACACACACAACATCCCCATTTACGTATGAAATATAGTGTAGTGTATACCACCACCCACTTTGGCATCGTCCTGTGCCGCCCTGACTGCCTCTCTCTCCTGTTCCCTCATGGTCTCTGGGTCAGGGCCCCTACTCAGCTTGGCAATCTCATCCTCAGACATGCCCATCTGAGGAGTGAGTGAGTGACACTAGGTGGAACAGGTATGTACCATTAATATGAATGTATGTCTACCTGGGACAGTATTGCCAGCATCTTGTCCTTCAGCTCATCCATCCTCTCCGGGGTCAGACGCTCCTCGGACATGTTCTAGTTATATTATAGTCACAAGGAAGAGAGCGTTGCATTCAGTTGCCAGAGTGTGTCTTGATGACGTGACAAGGTATACAGTGACATGACAAGGTACAAGAGAACACTGGTGACAGGGATCGTCAAGATTGAGGAAACAAAAACACAAAAGGGTCTAAGTGAAGCGTGTAGAGCTTGTCATCAGAAGCAGACGCCGTGTTTTGCCCTCTCTAACGCATATATGTCGAGTTCCGGTTGTTCCGGCAGTGAGGCGGAGGAAATCTCCTCCAAGATGCCCAACTCGCTGGCCCTAGCCTCCCCCACCCCTTCTCAGGGTGTGTGCTCTCCTCCTGGCTGTGAGGGCACCATCCAGACCCTTCCCGAGGTGTCTGTCATGGCAGAGGAGGTTAGACACACACATTAACTCTCTAATTTATACTGGTACTAGTAAATACTCTTTCTACGAGGGAATGTACCCTCTCTTCGTTCTGTTTAGACCTCACCTCAGGTCAGTGTTGTTGATGCTGCCGCAGCCGGTCTTGCGCTGGAGCACATGCCCGCAGACGAGGCAGAGAGGGAGCTGGAGATGCACAAGAGTGTGCTCACCCGCTTCTTTGTCTCCTCCCTCCACCACCACCACAATGCACCCTCCCTGCTGAAGTGGGGGGTGTTCATGCTGCCCGCACTCGCATTCTGGTACGCTGAACCACTAGGCTGTAGTCATCCACAGTATACGTCTGCATATGACTCTATATTCACACTAACTGTCTAGGCTGTTCCTGGAGGCCCCTACCGAGAGGCTCTTCTTCCTACACGCTACTCAGACCCCAAGTGAGTAGAGGTCAACATGCCCTGGTGTCACCAAACATATTACAATGAATAGCATATACCTTACTCACTTCCAGCCATGGCTGCCCCTGTCCTGGGATGGATCAGCACTCCCATCCAGGTTAGTCACATATAGTAGTATATATATGTATGTCAAGGACTCTCTCGTGTATACCTCTCTCCTTCCCTCTCTCTCTCTCTCTCTCTCTCTCTAACCGCCAGGCCATCATCTCCGGTCTGTCCTCTGGCAACGAGGCCTTTGCCTTGACAAGTGTGTTCTTGATGGGGTGCATCAACCCACCGGTGCTTCATGTACTAAGGTGGGGTACATGTACCAGTATCTGTGTATATAAGTGTATCATGAAGCGTGTAGGACTGTCTACACGCTTCACCCTCTTTCCCATATTCCCCCCTACCATACCTTCCTACACACTCCTCATTGTGTCTGATGCTTCCTCTCCCCCACCCCCAGAATGCTGGGCAAGAGCATGGCCCCAGTCAGACATGGATATATATATAGATCTATATGTATATGTATATATAGGTATATATGTATATGTATATATAGATCGATATGTATATGTATATATACACACATTATGTACATACTGATACCCCCAGGATGCTAGGGAAGAGCATGGACAAGAAGTGTGTGGACAAGAACTATGACCCTAGGCAGGAGTTCATAAGTACCACAGTCTATCAGGTGCAGTCCGCAGCTACACCCCATATGTGATAAGTGTTCGTGTATGGGTTGACAGTCAACTTGACTTTCCTCTCTAACCCCCCCTTTACCCCCCTGTGTGCGCGCGTGTGTGTGTGTGTGTTTCTTGCTCTCCCTCTCTACCCCCCCACCTCACCCCCAGACCTTGATGAAGGTGTACCGCATCGTGTGTCTGTGCGTCGTCTCTGCCGCAGTGGTGGGTCTGGCCTCGTACCATACGAACCTGGCACAGGACGGGTACCCCATCGTATCAGGCATATGGTACGTCCCAATAGTAACACTATCATACACAATCATGTGTGACAATTGTGACAATGACAGTCACTTGCTACTCATATTCACGACAGGTTCTTCTGCATGACTGCTGCCTCCATGTCTGCTTGTCACAGTGCAATGGTGTTTGAGTCTGGCACCGACAGGGTCAAGGGTGTGCTCCATGCAGTGTGGAGGCCGGTCCAGCTGTTCCTCCAGGTATGTATTCATTAAGGCCCACTATAATAATGACCAGTATTGTCAGTACTGTCTTCCCCTCATCTCAAATTGTAGTCTAACCCAAGGTCATCCAGTACTGCTTCTACCAGCTGCAGGTCTGTGTCAGCTGCAATGATGGCATCGCTGCTCTCATCGGACTGTGCATCATGTGCGCAATCACTAGGTGAGAAGTACTATATATATGCACTCACTAGGTGAGAAGTACTATTACTATAATAGTATTACATACTATAATAGTATTACATACTATAATAGTCGCTGCACTCATCGGACTGTGCATCATGTGCGCAATCACTAGGTCAGGGGGTATCAGAACTCACATATAACTGATATGGTATAAGTATATGTAGCACATGCTCGTCCCTATCCATGTGCGCAATCACTAGGTGGGGGGCACTATTCAGTGTATACACTGTGAGTGTATAGTCTATACACTCATATACAGATATGTATGTGTATAGCCCCTACTCCTCTGACCCCCAGTGCCGTGACCCTGGCCGTGACCTCCTTTGCCTACATATACCTGTCGCTCGACATAGCAGGTAAATACTATATCTATACTATCCTTTCTGTCAATAATTTTATACATATATGGTAGAGATACAATATTCTATATACACTACCTGAGATACTACCACCAGGCATGTTCCTGTGGATGGGCCTGGGCATCGACCTCAAGCCAATTGTCCTGGGTCCCATCGTAGCATCTGTCCTGTTCATAGCCATGGGCATAGAGAGTGGCCTGTTCACCCAGGACGAAGGTATGTGTGTATTGTTGACAGCAACGGTGCAATGCCACTATCTTACCTACCGGTGTACCTTCCTCTCTCTCTCTCTGTCTCCCCCCAGGCATGGTTGTGACCACCCTTGTCTTCATGGCCGAGGCAGTCATCGTGTTCTTCCTGGCTATCAAGTGAGTATATAGTCTATTCTAATAGTATAATATTATGGATACTTGCTAGATGGATAGGGTCAGAAGGTCTCTCCTCTCGCTTTCTCTCCTCTCTCTAGTGGGCCATGTGATCCCTACCCTCACACCCTAGGGACGGTATCCAGGCCTACCTGGCTGCTAAGAACAACAGACAGAGCAACGGAGGGGCAGCAGTCAGCATCAGGTGTGTGTATGTATCATATACCAATAACACAACTGTATACTTCTAATCAATGTATAGGAATTATTGGTGTAGGAACTCTAGTGTACTACTGTACGGTCCACTCCTACCCCAGACTGCTGAGGGGTGACATTAGGCCCAGTGCCAGCAGGGATGAGAACGGACAGAGACACGTCGAGGCAGGATTCTCAAGTATGTGACTGCTCCTTCGTTCTCCCTTATATATCAGACATAAAGCACGGCCAGATACCTATATTGTTCTACGGTCTCCACATATGAGCACATGTGTGTATTCATACTGTAGTATTGCTGCTGTCTCACCCCTAGTGCGTTTAGGACTCTGTTTATCTCCCTAACTATATAAATATATATAATTATATGTATATTCACCCCTCACCCTCTAGACGTTGAGGACAACCAGGCAGTATCAGTATCAGTATCAGTAGTGATTATAATATAGTCTATACGCATATATATATATCCACCCCCCCTCACCCCCCAGACGTTGAGGACAACCAGGCTGCTGCCAACGAGGTTGACATGTGTCTGACCGATGTGAGTATCCTGATAGGGGAGAAGCAGAAGGGGCCCTACGAGTACTGGCAGCAGGCAGACAAGACGAAGAAGGTATGTTAGAGTGTAGTTCCCCTACTTTGAATACTAACCCTATACACTATACAGTGTATAGTGCATTTATAGGAGTAGTTAGTTATAGACTCCCCACAAGGCTTCTCTGCGTCCTAACACCCAGCTCTACTCCATGGCGCAGTGTGCCCTGCCCATACCCCTCCTTGGCATGCTATCCAGGTGATATACTATGTATACTGAATAGTGTATACAGTGTATAGTGTGTATTGCAATCTGCTGGCACAAGGTGATATTATTGACACTACACACTGACACCAGTGGTCTGTACCACATGTTGGCCCACCCCGGTCTGTACTCAAAGGACAAGAGAAACACAGGTGCGGTGCTTGGCATGAATGCATATCGAATTTCCCATTGTGATTAACGCCAGGCTTCCGCTTCTGGGACGCCTATCTGGCCAGACTGTTCCTAGTGGCCACATTCATCCTCACTAGGTACGGTGACACTCTCTGTGTGTTGTACTGTATCATTGTGACACGACCTGTGACAAGTTGTCAGGTCTTGTCACAGTGTGACAAGCAGTAGTGCAGTCACCTCAGCTTCTCTCACTCCCAGGTGGACTGGCAGCAACTTCGCCCCCCTCCACATCTCTGCCTGTGTCCTTTGTGCTGTGTACACTGCTCATCACTGGGCCACCCTGCACACATTCCAGCAGAACGGAGTCACATTTGGGAGGTATGTATTTATATATATATATCTATACATATCTATACCTGGTGAGTATGGGTACTCTGACAGTTGTAATTCGATTGAGACCGGAGTCACATTTGGGAGGTACTACGGTGTATACACCATATATATTATTCACTATATATATGCTCTGTTGTGACATGGTGATTACAATCGCTAACCACTAGGGTCACCACCGAGTTGGCCCTAGCGGTAGAGGCCACCCAGGTCACGGCCAAGGGCACCATGCAGGGTGGTACGGGGATGCTGCATATACACTCATACAGGAATACATATTGAACATATACATGGGTGATGTATATATGTATATACTAATATGATGTCAAGGGGACTATGCAGAGGGGTACGGGGATATCAAATGAATAGTGAGATATATACATACATATACCTTGCAGGAGAACTTGCAGGGGGGTAGGTGCTCAGAGCCGATAGGCATAGATAATGTGAATCAACAGCACACATCCACCCTAGACACGCTATGCGCCTCTCTCTAATCCCAGGCACCCTGACCGTAGATATCATATGTATATTGGTGTATAGTCAATGACAGTCATTGACTATTAGTCATATACATTCTATGTACCCTCTCTAATCCCAGGCACCCTGACCGTAGATGCCTCATCCATGGAAGCTGTGACCACATCGATGTCAAACACAGGTCGGGTATATATACCATATATACTATATATGTATATATAGCTAGTTAGGGTTTGAGTACCACAACGATGTCAAACACAAGTGGACACACACACACACATGCATATATATATATATATATACATGTGTATGTATCACTCCCTATGCTATCAGAGAAGTACCCATCCTCCTCACCCCAGGCCACCCCCACATGCTCCAGCCCACCCCAACCCTCACAGGGTGTGTGTAGACGGTGCATATAATGTACAGTGTAGACCTAGAGGTACATAGGTCACAAGATGGATGAGCTGACCGATGATGAATTGGTATCAAGAGGTACTATATAGGTGTGAGTGAAGAATAGATAACAAAAGTATAATTGTCTATTCATTCAGTGGCTTGATGGAGTATGTGTACCATCAAGGACAGTGTATCAGTACATATGTGAATCCCTCTCTAAGAGGCTGTGCTGTCACACTCTCTCTAGCATGGGACACTAAGTGCCACTCCTCTCCATCCCTCCCATCTGTAGGCCTCTCCCTCTACAATACAATATGGCTCTCTCTCCAGATATACGTGCCTGGCATAGAGTCGAACCAATGCTTCTGTGTCGACACGGCTCAGTCTACTGGTACCTTGTGTGTTAATGATGATGGAGATTGACAAACTAGTATATATAGGAGTACATACACATACACATATTGATGAAAATGTCATATATATACAGAGAGAGAGAGAAAGAGAGAGCATGCCTACCTTATGGGCAGCATGCTGGTGGGCACCACGGGCCCAGTGACAGCCTGGGGGGTGAGAGGTATATCTCTATCACACACACACATACACTCATGTATATACATGAATATGTATATACACGTACCATCCCGTTGAGTGTGGCCACAGCCGGTGTGCCGTACCCACAAATATACATACAAAAGTGTATTTGTATATCTGCCGAACCTTCAATCACACATGTATCTATATATATATATATATATATATATATATATACATATGTATATAAACGTCGTACCATCCCGTTGAGTGTGGCCACAGCCGGTGTGCCGTACAGTCTGTTCTGGGAGGCGGCACGGGCCTTGAGCTCCTTCTTCCGCTGTCTACAGATGAGATATTAATAAATATGTAATATATATGTAAAGACAATTGATTCAAAGTATATCAATATATATATATATATATACATATATATATAGATGGATAAGGATATATGTAGCACGGGCCTTGAGCTCCTTCTTCCGCTGCCTGATGGTGAGATCAATGAATATAATACAAATATATATATATATATATATAGAAAGAGAGAGAGAGAGAGAGAGATTCGCTGTACGGGCCTTGAGCTCCTTCTTCCGCTGCCTGATGGTGAGATAAACTAATATGTAATATATATATATATAGAGAGAGAGTGAGAGAGAGAGAGAGAGAGAGATACACCGTGGTAAGGATATGTGTATATATATATATATATGTGTGTGTGGCCTTGAGCTCCTTCTTCCGCTGTCTACAGTGAGATATAAAAGTATTATGAGTAAGAGAGAGAGAGAGAGACATATAGTATTTGCTATATATGTACAAATACTATCGGCAAATAGGAGCTGTACATAAAGAGATCCCCTTGACACAAGTGGGAGATTGATGTCTATATATACAAAGCACTATACATACCTGCTGGCAGACAGGCACCTGCAGCTGCAGCAGCAGAAGCAGACTGAGAACAGGGTGCCAAAGAGGGCAAGGGCGATGGAGCCAAGGAGCAGCATGCTCACTGGGGGGTAAGAGTATTTAAATACTATCTATACATCAATGTATACTAATACTGGAGGTAAGAGTAGTGCTATAATACTACCTATACATCAATGTATACTGATACACGTTAATATATATATTCATGTGCCTGATGTACCTGCGCTGTGCATATCATCCAAGGGCGGGTAATACATACAAACATGCAAATATATATATACATATATAATACATACTCATCTCCGTATGTACCTGCGCTGTGCATGTCCTGCTTCTGTCAATACCTCCATAATAATTATGAATACCAACGTATATTAATACATATTTACTAATGTCTCAACACACCTGCGCTGTGCATGTCCTGCTTCTGACTGTCCGTGTACACACAGGCAGTGAGCATCTCGTGGGCTGAGACAGAGCACCTAACAGTGAGAGTATTGATGTTTAATTAACAATTACTACATATACATTTATGTACACTAACATGGGCAGAGACAGAGCACCTTACAGTGATCACAGGAAATATATACAGACACAACTAATGTATACACACAAATATATCTGTAGTATATACATATATATATATAGAGAGAGAGATAGAGATGGTGCAAAGGGGTTATGTATACACAATTCCCACTAACCTGGCGTGCTCGTCGAAGTGGAGAGTGGGCTGTGCCCCTATGGAGTAGTGGTCACAGAAGGTGGTGGAGTCGGAGGAGGAGCTGTAGAAGAGGCAGCCTGGGGTGAGAATATGTATATATAAACATAAGCATATATATATGAGTGTATCATCATTGTAAGAGGGTATGTATCTATTGTGACCGTACCCACAGTGTCACAGAGGTTGTAGGACTGGAGGCCCATGGAGACAGAGACACGGCACCTGGGGTGAGGGTGGATATATGTAGACACAAGAGGCGCAACTGATATATATATAGATAGTCCATATATACTATACATCTAGATATATAGTATATATGGACTGGAGACCCATGGAGACAGAGACACGGTCTCTGGGGGGTGAGGGTGGATATATGTGGAGACATACGGGATATGTGTGTGTGTGTGTGTGTGTGTATGACCGAATCTCAATATACCTTGATCTGTGGTTCTCCCCCTCCACCTCCACCCCTGTGACCCATATATATCTACATACATCTATATACATATATGTAATTGTATATACATCTATATACATATATATATATACCTTGATCTGTGGCTCTCCCCCTCCACCTCCACCCCTGTGACCCAGCCTGTTGTGCCTAGGCCATCGGGGTCAAGAGTAGATAGACGGTCCATCTAGGGGTAAACAATAATAGTAATATCATCAGGTATAAATATATGTGTGTGTACATATACTGTCTTGACCGTCGGGGTCAAGGGTAGATAGACGGTCCATCTTAGGTCAGATATGGAGGGCATAGGTATATACTACATACATATATAATATATACATATGGCCTACTCCATCCGAGTTGAGACTCTAAACTTCAATGATAATTAACAGTGGATATACGGTCCATCTGAGGGGGTCAGGTAATGGAAGCAGGTTGTGTCAGAGAGAGAAAAAGAGAGAGAGAGACAACAATAGAGTCACTTGCCATCATGACCAAGAGTACACAGAAATACTGCGGTGATTACTGTGGAGGGGCGGGGGGGGGGGGGGGAGAGGGGGAGGGAGACGGAGGATCCTAGGGG
>BDIP01001361.1:0-10755 GCA_003568945.1 Kipferlia bialata
GTGGGAGGGGGGGGGGGGGGGGGGGGGGGGGGGGGGGGGGGGAGCTTGGACATCGTTGAAGAAATATTAAATACCTTGTGGAACCGTACAGTGTGCAAGAAAGAGCACTCGACTTGACTAGATACGTTCTGGTATGATATTATAATAATAGTCATTCTAAAAATAGATTGCCCGTGATCACTCTCCTTGAAATAGTCTGAATGATTCGGTGTCGAGGTCTATAGGATTCTCTGCTTGTCCTTTCCTAACACCTTGATGGGTAGACATACCCAAACAGCCGAGGATGTAATGGAGAGTCAGCCGATTAAGGCAGATGGTGAGAGAGAGGGAGAGAGGGGGACGGAGAAGCACGATGCCCACCACGGCATCAACATCACTGTACTTGGGGTGGTGACCAGGGTCTCCATGGTGCTAGGGACAATGGGACTGCTGGTATGGGGGGAGAATCAATATATATATATATATATATAGTCTAATGTATTGTTTATCAGTGTATTATTGTCAATTGGTATATTCATAGCCTCAACCAATGCCTCTCTCTTGCCCCCCCTCCCCCCCTCCCCCCGCCTCTCTCATTCACAGGTTTTTTGGATTGGCCTTGGTTTCCCTGAACATTCCTCCCTTGCAAGGTAGGAATCATGTGTACTTCTCTCTCTCTCTCTCTCTCTCCTCTCTCTCTCTCTCTCTCTCTCTCTCTCTCTTTATCTCTCTCTACTATATATATTGTATGTACATATATATACTATATATATGTGTTTATATGCCTAATTATATGACACCAGGGCCCTCTCCCCATTGTCATCTGTTGAGTCCACGACACGGCCTTTGGACTCATGGAGACTAGCCAGACAGAGAGAGACGTTGTGGAGGGTTACCAGAATAGTGCAGCCATGCCAAGTCAGGTCCAGCAGCGGGGTACAATCAGTGAGGATGGGTTTCCCGCCCAGCCAGCTTCTAGGTATATGTGGTATATATTTACACACGTGTGTATACATTTGAGTATTGTGACATTGAGGCCACTCCCTCTTCAACTACTTTTAAGTATACTATAGCCCGTCCAAACATCATATATACGTTCTCTTATGTAAAGGAAGAGGCTTGTAGTATGGTGCATTACAAGCCACAGTATATTAATTATCCTGTTTATAGATTGTATATGTGGAGCATGTGTACTCATGTATAGGAACAGGCTAGTGTGTGACATTGAGGGTCCCCTGTCCTCTGCCCCATCGGATAGGCCCAGGCTGCTGCTGTGCCACAACCCAGATAGGTACAGTATATGTTACATATAATATGTATATAGTACTATACACTGTTTATATATATATATATATATATATGGCCCCCTGTCCTCTGTCCCATGTGACAGGCCAAGGCTGCTGATATGCCACAATCCAGATAGGTACTACTATTCATGTGTATAGACAGATACTCATACATACGAGGCTGATGCTGTGCCACAACCCAGATACGTGCAGTGTATCCCATATATAGGTCTTTGCAGCATGCTGTCTCGCTAATACTGCAGATGATTGTATCCATATAGTACAAAAGAAAATGTATTATTATGCCTAGTAGAATGGATGTCATATGATATATTGAGATAGTGTAGTATGTCTATACTCTACCCCCAGACGCTCCATGGCCCAGCATTGGATTGTGTATATATAGTATATGTATGTCCAACCCCCAGACGCTCCATGGCCCAGGCAGCAGAGGCAGGGGCAGACATAGTGTGCAGTGGACACACACACGCAGGTAGTGGCGATACACGCTCTATTCCTCCACTATTATTTGTTTCTGTCTCCCTCTACTTCCTGCTACCCCTAGGTCAGATGTGGCCATTCAACATTGCAGTGAGGCTCGCCTACAAGCAGTTCTTTGCAGGTAACGATTGATTGATGAGTGTTCTCAATTATTGTTGAATACATGCATATCGGGAGCACTGGCCCTTCTTTGTTTACGTATATAGTATTGTATATAGTAGTTGGTCCCTGACCCCAGGCCACTCTTTGGTTGAGTCTGACCAGAGAGACCACCCGATGCATGCTGTCGTGACAAGTGGCGCTGGGTGAGGGTATACTGTATATATATATGTGTGCGGGGAAGAGACTGATGCCACTACAAGTGGCGACTGATGAATAGTCCATTGGATCCTCGCTCTATTTCCAATGAATTATACTTGTATATCTAGGCCTAGTAGTGTTTACTAACCCTTTAGGTGCTGGGGACTCCAGCCTCCAGAGGTTCCCCACCAGGAACGAGATCTCTCTGCTCACATATACATACAGTGCTCCACTGAGTCAGAGAATGGGAGAAGATGCACTGATAGTCTGATATACGAAATATCAGATATACCATACCGATAGACTGTATTTTGAGGGGTGTTATTGGTGTTTAGACCACACATACCTCAACAGATGCATACATTCGCCTATTAATAGTTGACCTGCCGAAAATAGAGTTCGTGTCATTATGACATGGAAGAGTCTAGGACCAAGGACCTCTTTAACACATCTAGACCAGTGAGAGTATAGATCCCTTCTTCTCACTGGGTCTCGTGTATCTGAGCGAAGGCATATAACTAGTCAGTCTTCTGGGCCGGGAGCATATTCCATATCAGATACAGATATATTGGTCTGATCAGTGTGATGCGTCTGTGTCTGTGTCTGTGCCTCTCTGTGCTGGTGACATGTGTTCTGGGCAAGGAGACCACTCTCTTCACCAATAGCTATGGACTGCAGTATGATGTGGGTAGCATGGATGCCCTCAGGTGAGTGGGTAGTCATCATGTCTTGTATGTGCATGACAGCCAGATACTCTCTCTCAGATCAACAGCGTCTCTGTCTCTCTACTCAATGTGTCCGTATACCCTCTAACCCTTCAGTGGCTACCACATAGACTCCTCCTCTGTGCCCTATGTACCTGATGACCCTGACACCCCAACAGCCATGGATGTATCAGACCCCACCCCCGATATGCACTTCTATGTCAGTGTGGAGGGGGGCCTGCACCTGGATGGGGAGCTCGCTGACGCTCCCTCCTACTGTGAGGGGAGTGGGGTGTGCATGAGGGACCAGGTGAACAAGGTGAGACAGTTGTCACTCCGGTCTCTTTCTGTCTTTCTCTATCTCTCTCTCTCTTCCCCCCCCCCCCCCCCCCTCCCCCCCCCCCCCCCCCCCCCCCCCCCCCCTCTCTCTCTCCCCCCCTTCTCCCTTTCAATGTAGTTGTCTATCGCTCTCTCTCTCTCTCTCTCCGTCTCTCTCTCACTCTCTCTCTCTCCCTCTCGCTTAGTCTCTCTATCTCTCTATCTCTCTCTCTACCCCCTTATTGTCAGTCCATGTTCAGCCAGAGACTCAGCAACCAGACAGACGTGCCCATACAGGTTTGTACATATACTATGTACTATATACTATATACTATGTACTCTATTCTGTGTACATATATAGTCTCTGTCTCTCATTAGTATCCAGACAGACGTGCCCATACAGGTATACCCTATATATATATATATATAGTATATATATATAGTATATATGTGTGTACTGCATTCTGATATATATTTATTCCTCTCTCTCTAACCGGACAGACGTGCCCATTCAGGTATACCCTTTTCTCTCCCCCCTCTCCCTCAATGCTATATACTTGTATAATGTAACATACTAGTATGTGATAAATATGTATATTCCCATAATAGACGTGCCCATACAGGTATACTCTCTCAGAGAGAGTAGAGTCTCTATCTGTCTCTGTCTCTCTCTCCCCCCCCTCTTTCCTGATGAATGCACTCCCATAATATACTCTTCTATTCACACTGTTATGTTCTGTATCCTATTTACAATATATGTATGCGTCTCATATTCAGCTCGACCGGGAGAGGGAGAGAGAGCGGCGAAGAGAGAGAGAGAGAGAACAGCTGGCAGAGACTGAGAGAAAGGCTGCACTAGCGACACAGATGAGGGTATGTAATGGAATTATTCTCTCTCTCTCGCTAACCCCTAATATCAGGACTCTTTCTCTCTCTCTCTCGGCAGCCCAGGGGTGGGCGAGGGTCCGTATGAGGAGAGAGTGGGAGGCATCGGTGGGGTGAGCGAGAGAGAGAGGCTGGATACCAGGAGAGACCCTGCTGATGACTTGGTACTGCAGTCATTCAGGGCAGAGAACACTGCTCTGAGGTATTATAGATATATATATATATATATATATATATATATATATGTATATATTTGTGTGTGTGTGTGGGTGTATACTTCATCTCCCTAAATAACCTAATGCCTGGGAGCAGCTGTCCCGGTCTGGTATATATACTATGCACATATCTATCTATCCTTTCAGTATATATGCATATAATACTTCTGATAGTTATGGTATCTAACATTTCTACCCCCCTTATGCCAGGGAGCAGCTCTCTCGTTCGCTGAGGCAGCTGAGGGACACAGAAGTCAAGTGAGTGAGTGCATATATATATGTATCTATAGAGAGACGGGGGGAGACCGAGAGAGAGAGGAAGTGTAGGGACACGGAAGTCAAGTGAGTGTGTGTCGATACGAATCTATATCGATAGAGAGAGGATACGTATATACATGTACATGACACACATTTTTATGTATATATAGAAGTTTTGTATGTACACACCCTTCACCCCCAGGCTTGGATATATATATATGTGTGTGTGTGTGTGTTCATCCTCACCCTCAGGTATTATATATATATGTACATATACCTTCTCACTCTAAGGCTTGGCCGTGCCGGTAGGGAGGCCTCGCAGAGGGTGGCAGCCAGCATGTCAGAACAACTAGGTATGGATATATAAATGTATATATATATGTATATATATATGTGTGTGTGGAGAGAGAGAGAGAGAGAGTGAGAGGGGCCTCGCAGAGAGTGGCAGCCAGCATGTCAGAACAACTAGGTATATATATATATATATGTGTGTGTGTGTATATATATATATATATATATATATAGAGAGAGAGAGAGAGAGGGGCCTCGCAGAGAGTGGCAGCCAGTATGTCGGAACAACTAGGTATGTAGCTTCAGACACACACACATACACACACATATAAATATGTATAGAGAGGGAGAGAGTGTGTGTGTGTGTGTGTGTGGGAGCTAGCCTGTCAGCTCATATTCATGAACTTCTCTCTCTTCCTAATTCCTCCTATGAACAGGACTCCAGAAGACTTCTCTCTCTCCCCCTCCCTCTACGCACCTTAATATCAGCCTCCTATGAACAGGACATAGCAGGCTTCTCTCTCTCTCTCTCTCTCTCTCTAGACCCCTATTCCTCTCCTCCTACACCCCTAATTCCAGCCTCCTATGAACAGGACATAGCAGACCTCAGGGCCAAGTGCAGTAGGTATGATACCTTCCATCTCTCTCTCTCTCTCTCCCTAGACCCTAAATACCAAAATATCTCTCCAAAGTGACTCTCTCTCTCTCTCTCTCTCCTCTCTCCTTCTACACCCTTAATACCAGACTGTCTGTGCAGAGTGATGAGGCAAGGGCAGAGACGCAGAGAGAGAGACAGAGGCATCAGGAGGGTATGTCTGGCATATGTATTGAGTATTATGTATATATAGAGTTATATATCAATAGATATATATATAATATCATTGTATATTGTATAGTGTGTGTACATCCTTTGGTCTACACTCTTGTGATTATCAAGGTGTTTTCTGTACTGATTGATATTCAGCATATTCCACTGGAAATCTCCCTCCCTCCACACCCTCATTGTCAGGTCTTGTTGTCTCATCTTCCTCACCATCCCTATCTCTCCCTCCCTCTCTCTCTCCCTACACCCTTATTGTCAGGTCTAACTGGTCTTGACCAGCTGATGGAGACACTGAACAGACAGGGGGAAGAGAGGAGGTATATTTGAGTGTATATAATACACTATATATACATATATACATAGGGATGGAGAGAGAGAGAGAGAGAGAGAGATAGGATGGAGAGCCTGAACAGACAATGGGAAGAGAGGAGGTATTTGAATATGTATGTATACAATGCACACTTCAAATATAACTATACTAATATATATATAGATACATATATATATAGGATTTCAGGGCGAGGGGAGGAGGATAATACAAACTGTGACACCATGTATCTACTAGTATAAGTTGGATGTGTATATATGCATATAGAGAGATGTTAATAGCAGTAACATGTATATTTATATTGGTGTTGGAAAATACATTCCCTATACTCTTTCCCCAGGAGCCACTGTACATCAACTACTAAGATTATGGATAGACTCTCTACACACTGATGTCCCAGGAGAGAGCATGACACAGATATATATATATATATATACAGTGTACGCACTGTGTATTTACTTGCAATATATCCCCTCTCACCCCAGGAGAGAGCATGATGGTGTTGAGCTTCTGATAGTGGCGGTGGACCAACTGAGGGAGAGTGTACTGCCAGGTATATACTTAATGCTTAATACTTAATGCTTATCTAGTTTCATAGTCCATTGAGTATTTGTTGTGAGCATTACTAGGCCTAATAGTATAGGCTTCAGTACCCGCCTTGCCTCCGCAGTCCCCTTGGTCGACCTCCAAGGATCAATCCCCACTCAGGATCAACCATCAAATCAATCATCAAGTGACCAGTCCCTGCTCGCTGGCATGTCTCCACCAAATACCACTGAGACAATTAGGGGTGCAGAGAGGGAGAGAGAGAGGGCTACCGTCACTCCTACCGTGACTCAGGAGGAAGAGAGAGAGAGAGAGAGAGAGGAGTCTCCTCTGATAAGGCTGTCGGCATCATTAGGTGAGTGTGGATCTCTTCTATGTATCTCTCTCTCCCTCTCTCTCCTTCTAGCCCCTTATAACTAGGCCGTCTCAAACTGACCCTGGGTGCCAAGATACAGACACAGGGCATGGTACGTTTATGTGTGTATGTGTAGATATATATATATATATATGGGTGGAGAGAGAGAGAGAGAGAGACTGGTAGCCAAGATACAGACACAGGGCATGGTACGTGTATTCATATATAGTTTTAGTGTGTATGGTACTACTTCTACATATATATATATATATAAATACATGTATGACTAATACCAGGTCAGAGAGCACTTCCTGAGCCAGATTGAAGAGAGAGATGCAGCCCTGATATCCACGAGGTATACTCTCTCTCTCTCTCTACATGTATATATTTATTTATCCACGTGGTAGTATGGCTCTCTCTGACTCCTATGCACAGTCAAACAGTTCTCTCTCCCTCTCTCTCCCTCACACACATTCATACGTTCTCATGTCTATGTCTGAACTGTCCCAATTGTCCCCGTGCTAGACAGAACCTACACTATATATACTCTATATACTCTATATACTCTATATACATGTCTCTCGCTAGACAACACCTATACTCTGTATATATACATGTCTCTCTGGCTCTTACACCAGATCAGAACTGTCCCAATTGTCCACCCTACTCGATGACACCAAGGCACAGGCACAGAGAGACAGGGAGGAGGTCATGGAGAGTGTCAAGGTATGTATATGTATATATATATAGATATATTCAAACATACTATATATATACTCTATATACATACTCTATATACATACTCTGTATACATATATATTCATATATATTCATATGGAGAGGAGGTCATGGAGGGTGTCAAGGTATTCCACGCTTTGTCTCTCCCCTCAATCACATGTGTATCAGTCTAGGCTATCTTTCTCTCTCTCTCTACACCCTCCATTCTCCTCCCCTAGTCCCCTTATTGTCAGGCCTATGAGTCTCTGTTCCAGCCGTCTCTCTCTCTCTCTCTCTCTCTCTCTCTCTACACCCTTAATACCAGGCCTATGAGTCTCTGTTCCAGGCCAAGTTGAGACAGAAGCAGGAGGAGGCGGAGGAGATGAGGAGAGAGTTGGAGGAGGCTAAGGAGACAGAAGCTGAGGTAACGGTATATATATATATATGTATGTATGTGTGTGTATAGAGGGGCGATAGAGAGAGAGAGAAAGAAAGAACTGGGGGGCTGTGGCTGAGGTAATAGTTGTATACCGAGAGAAGAGATATATATACATGAAGGAGAGAGGTATATGGCTAGGCACACACATTTCTATTACTCTTGTGTATTTCTCTCTATCACTAATCCTAGGCACTTGACAGAGCCTCAGAGGGCGACGCTACTCTATCTCTCTCTATATATATATATATGTATATAGTGCATATATTCTTGGATTCATGAATATACTTTGCTTCGTACTCCTCTGTGTCTTATGCCTAGGCCCTAGAGAGAGCGTCTGAGGCCGAGTCCTCTCTCTCTACCCTACAACAGCGGGACAGAGAGAGAGAGGAGGAGCTGGATGCTTCTAAGGCTGCACAGGTATATACTAATATATGTGTATATATAGAGAGAGGGAGAGAGAGAGAGGCAGGAGGAGATGGATGCTTCTAAGGCAGCTCAGGTACCAGTACATTTGTTTTTCTCTCTGACAATATGTATATGTACCTCTTTTGCATATGCCTCCCTGGCAGCCTCGCCCCCTCCCCTTTTGTCTCTATATATGATTATGCTATATATATATATGATTACACATACTTATACTGATATACAGGCCACCCTGGCTGCCCAGGCCCAGGAGGCCAGACAGAGACTGGCGGCCAAGGAGGAGGAGGTACTATAATTTGTTAATGTATATATATATATATATATATATAGAGAGAGAGAGAGAGAGAGAGAGAGGCCAGGCAGAGACTGGCAGCCAAGGAGGAGGAGGTACAATATTTTGTTAATGTATATATATATGTATATACTATATGGACACCTATGCGTGTGTGTTTGTATATATGCGTTGACAGAGACTGGCAGCCAAGGAGGAGGAGGTATATATAAATATATATATATATATATGGACATATATATATATATATATGGACATATATATATGTGTTGACACAGACTACGAGGTATATACCCACATATATGCATATGCACTGTATCCATAGTATCTACAGGTTGGTGGTTTGTCTACATTGGTGAAGATGAATGTGTTTCATTTTATCTATTAACCCCTACATACATCTTCTAACCCCAGATCCAGGGTCTCCAGTCCATGGCTAAGAGGGATATGGCGAAGGGTAAGTATATTGAAGTGTGTACATATATATGTAGAGAGGGGAGAGAGAGAGAGAGAGAGTCTCCAGTCCATGGCCAAGAGAGACATGGTTAAGAGTATGTATAGATATGTGTATAGTTACATATATACTTCGATGATGACGGATCTCTCTCTCTCTCTCTCTCTCTCTCACTACCCCCTTATTCCAGTGTCTGTTGATGACGACGGGTCTCTCCATGCCTTCGAGATACTCAGGAAGAGAGGTATACTCTCTCTCTCTCTCACTACACCCTTATTTTGGAGAGTTATAATGCAACTATAGACTCAGAATCATTCTTTCCTGTGTGCTTCAGTAGTTTTACTCCCTCTCTCCCCCTGCACCCTTATTTCATCTCTCTCTCTCTCTCTCTCTCTCCCCCTGCACCCTTATTTCAGTTCTTGTGCTTGAGAGAGAGAAGCTGGAGGCAGAGAGAGAGATGAACACTCTGAGGGGGAGACTCACCCTCGCATCGGCACCGGCTAAGAGTAGGTATGAACGGTTGAACGTATGAACGGCTTCCTATCTAACCTTCAGCTGACACCGTCTTCAGCCAGCTTCTTCCTCTCTATATATTTATAGAAGTATATGTATCTCTCTTACTTTCAGCTCTCGCACTCTCCGTCTGGGTTCCACCTCTCGTGACCTGTCTCTCTCCCTCTCTCCATGGGAGAGGGACACTGATAGAAAGGGTGTAGAGAGAGAGAGCACCAATCCAGATATGGATGTGGAGAGGGAGAGGGATCCTCTACCCATGTCCAGATCTAGATACTCTACACCCTTACATGGGGGAGAGGGAGAGAGAGAGAGAGTCTGCAGCACAGAGGATGCAGTCAGAATGGTACGTGTACGCTTGTCTCTCTCTCTCTCATTCTCTCCTTGTATATGTATATGTGTGCGTGTATTATTGCAAACATATGCAGAATTCGTGTGGTTACCAATTTCGATTCTCGTGTTTTAGTATCTTATACACGTATGTCTTTCTCACCATGTAGGTTGCCAATGGGGCCCTGGATGAGGACTTCCTAGTGGCACAGGTGCTAGAAGGGAACATATAGGTAGAGAGTAAGAGAGAGAGAGAGACTGTCAGAGAGAGAATGAAGTAGAGGGACTTTGGTTGTAGAATACTGGTTTTGTGTGCTGTTTGTTTGATATGCATTAGTGAGTAAATGAACTGAATTGGTTACGTTTTCGTTGGTTGTACCAGTTGTGGTTCTCTTTACTATGCTAGTATCAATCCTTGCAGCAACCCTTACTTGCTTCACGCAGAACCATCAATCAGATTTATACAGAAAACACTCACACACCCCTAGAGAGGAAACCAGTACTCTCTCTCTCTCTCTCTACACCCTCATTGTCCCTCTCCCTCTCTCTCTGTTTACCAGAGAGCGTTGGGGAAGGAGGCAGCGATGGGAGCACAGAGGCTATGGTAAGAGCAACATATGAAGAGAGAGAGAGAGAGAGAGAGAGAGAGAGAGACAGAGAGACAGATAGAGGGAAGGAGGCAGCGACGGGGGCACGGAGGCTAGAGGGTTAGGGAGAGATAGATGGAGAAAGATGAAGAAAAGATGAAGAGAGAGAGGGGGGGGGGGGGGGGGGGGGGGGGGCAAACAAAAAAGAAAG
>BDIP01001363.1:0-10632 GCA_003568945.1 Kipferlia bialata
ACTTCAGTGAGTAAAGTGTACACTCCATATGTTACATGCTAACCAAACCTCTCTTTCTCCTGCACATGGCTCTCACTGATACCGGGGTGGTCAGTGATACGACATGCAGCAGCGAGTACACTCAGTAGACACATGAGAGGGGGGTGGGCCTGGGAAGCAGCATAGACTGGGGACGAGGGGTCAAGGACGGGGTGTCGACAATAGCTGGGTAAATTAGTGTTTAGAGAGTATGGACTGTTGAGAATAGCTTGCCAATATACCTTCTGTGCATTGCTGTCACACTTTGGTCCTGGTACTCAGTCTTAGTATATGGGGTGACAGTACCCGAAGCAATAGGGGTGTAGAAGGGCGACATGTGTCTGCTCAATACAGTCTTGAGGCCTGTCCCCCTGTGGTATCTAAGTGCCATACTGCTGCCACACCCTGGTGTGCTGACACAGCTACCAGACACCACACCAAGGGATGGGAAGGTGCTTGGGTGGCTAGTGTAAGGGAGTACAATACTGCTGATATAATTATGTGAAGCACGGTATGTACACTGAGATAATCTGAAACTCACCCTGCGAGCCGAGAGAGACTGTGGGGCAGTAATGGTGTCTCCATCTTGAATGTTGGTCCTGAGGGAGCGGTCAGACTCAGTGTGAGTGCAATAACCATCTGCGGTAAGATGTTAGACTGTATCCAAAGCGTGTGAGTAATACTGACAGGTGTTGACAACACCGTGTTGTGTTATAATGTGACACTAGTAGTGCTCACTGTTGGCCACCTGCACACAATCTAGCGTGTACACTGCATTGTGGAAGGGACAGTCTCTGCCAAGGCGGTACACTGAGAACAGAACGCCAATGAGACGCTGCTATTAGAGAACAGAGCGAGTACACACAACACAATTAGCAACTGTGACATACCTTGGGACTCATACTGGGACACCGCGTTATGTTCTGATAGAACGCATGGAGAATGAGCCACCCAAAGCCAAAGCTAGGTTGAGTTTAGTTTACACAACATGTATCAATTATCAATGCATATAGCAAAATTCTTCTGAAGTGTTCTATACCCTCCAGTAATGGCATCAAACGTCTCTGCATTGAACGCCGTGTCAGTTAGAGCGCTGTCAAAGAGTGAACGCAGACTGAGGTAAGAATCATTCCAATTCTGAATTCAATGTAGCTCAGATGCCCACCTAGGCAAGGAGTACATTATGTTGAACCGTCTCAGCAGGACGTCCATACACCAGGAACATGTGTACAGAGAGCTGATGTGAGGTTTCAAGGTTCCCGTAGTAGGAGTACTATAAGTATGTGTGAGCTATACCTTCCGGGTGTCGCCATATCTGGAGGCAGCGATATCTGTTTGTAGCCTGAGTGAGCAGATGAGTAAAATACTCCGAGCAAAGGATGTAACTATCACCTGGCAGGGTTCCCCTATGTGGCAACAGGTACCCAAGCCATGCCTTTCTTCTGCCTATACCCACTCCATCCAGTACATCTGCAGGGTCATCGTCAGGGCGTGTGGCTGTATCGAGGGTCATGAGAGGAGACTTGTGTCTGCGGTATGGGGGGAGGGGCATGGTGACTTCTACTGTGAGATGTAGCGAGTATGTTGATAGGGAGCGATAATATATCTATATCTTTACTCTACCTGTCGTTGTAGTGTCTGTGACGGCGTCATGCTTCCCCTCCAGTCTGCCAGTCTTGGTACCAGGAATGAGGTTGTCCGACACCCTCTCAGAGACACCTCCTAGCAGAGTGGGTAGGCCTGTGCGTAAGTAGGTCCAATGAGGGTGATTATACCTTCGAGCTACAACAGTCAATGTTGTCTGATTAGAATGTGTCTTACTCACCATCCTGACCCCATCTGACAGCAGATGCTGTTACCCTAAACATGTGGTACTCCTTGGTGGGGAACATCATGCGTCTGTGTCAAATGCAGTGTATACAATACCCTTATCTATAAGAATATCCTGTATGAACCCCACAAGAGCACATATTCATTGGAAGTCCGTACCTCTGCACCATGATGTATGTGGGCGACACCCCAGTGGCACAGTCCTTGATGGCTTGCTCCACCTGTGTTAGGAAGATGGGCTAAACTCACACTGGTTAATGTACAGTATGGAGTATATAGTGTAGGCACTAATGAGTGATAATCTGATCTCAAACCTTCTCTCTGTCGTCTGGATGGACGTTCCTCGGGAATGCTCTCATTGCGTCAAGAAGTGATCTAGAGTCAGAAGGGTGTACAATCTCTTTGCTATGAGGACAAATTTCCGCGTGGTGCCCATCACTGCTCTCACCTTACACTCTCTGGTTCGAACCCATACACACGGCACCAGTCCGTGGTGATTCGGATCTCAGAAGTCCTGGGTAGGTGATAGGAGACAATTCAGAGAGGTGGCAGACTTGCTTCTAATACGGTCAGACAGCCTGTTGTACCTTGTGTTCATCAAAAGACACCCATACAAAGCGATTCTCTTAGTGCCTAGAACAGAGTCTCTAATAGTGTCACTGATGCTTTGGTTAGAGCCAAGTACCGACGAAGTATGATACACAAGGAGAGATATATGTGGTTGGTAGAGTACTCGGTATAGGCACTGTGTCTAGTTGACACTGTAAACAACTGAGGAAATACCTTGTTGTTGGCTTAGGTAGATTGATGAATCTGTCGATGCTCACATCGTCAGACGGTAATACAAGCTGGACGTCAGGTGTAGTATTTATACATTCAAATATATGGCAGTATATGGGAAAGATTGAATATACTTACAATACTGTACCTGAGTATCTAGCTGCACTGTGTTCATGTCCTCTTGTTTGTCAATATCTTCTGTAATATCCTCTCTCTCCTCGCTATCTTCAACCGGCAGTGACAGGGACGAGGAACATAATTCCTCACTGAGCAAGATATCAGTAGAAGTCATAGCACTTTCTTCTTTTCTCTTATGTAGACGACCATCCATAGGAGCGTTCATCCTGGGGTCAGACATGTACTATGCCATAGTCACTATGGCATCAAAGAGTGAGACTAGCTGCGGGTAAATGCATCACCCACCAGCTAGGGTCCATATTGTCCAGATAGTGATCATAGACCTGTCTCTGTACAACAGAGGACATCAGCTCATGAAGGCGTGACCTGCAGGTAAGGAAGACAGATGGAGACGCGAACATACTGATCCATGTATCATACTCGACTGACAATTACTGATAATACAACACGTAGTATGTAGTTTGGGGTGTACATACCTAACTGGTTCCATCGGAGGTTCCCAAGACAGAGCCTGATATTAAATACACCAACCCGATGTGTTGTAGTGGTAGAATACCGACTATACAGATATACCAACTAACTATGTATATACTTTACTGTTGTGTATCACACATACCGCCAGCACCGTGATCAAGTCGTCTGCCCGGCTGTATGTAAAGGGTAGAGTGATTGTGGGGACAACTCCCTCACACGATGCTGTCGGAATCATGAGACTAAGGGTGTGGACGAAGGGAGAGGTCAGCCACTGACCCGCAGTCACTAGGAATGAGTCTAACACTCTGCCAGTTACATTAGGTCCCCCAACCAGCCTACTGGTCCAACTATCTGGCTTGGTATTCACGTGTCGAGTAAGGACGAGCGCTGCAAAGGCCACGGCGTGTGTGACCTGATACACAACATATCCCAATAGTGATACTTCTCCATCGCCACACTCTGACACTGGGGCACTCTTCCCCGCCCCCAATTGAAGTAGGTCGTGCAGAGAGGAGTAACGAATGACACTCTCCTTGAACCTACACTCATCCTTGGAGACACAGGGACAGCTGGGTGATCTCGTTGACCCTTGGAACAGAGAGTCAGTGGCCTCACAGAGTGGCACTCCCTGTGCATGTCTAGGATGTGCCTCCATGACTGGCGTCAACCCATACCTTTCACACAGCCACTCTACTTCATCCGTTACCATTCCTCTGAAGAGCTCATTGACAATTGTATAGTGGTCATGTCCTCTCCTTCCACTTCCATTCCCTTTGAGAAGGTTTAGGTACCGACACGTCCTAAGATGTCTCAGATGTATAGGGGTCTGCAACTATGGGGTTAGACATATATCTACCAGTGACTATAATTATCAATGATGCATATTTCAATACATACACTCACTCTTGCAGGGGCGCCCAATGAGAGTGGTAGTGTTCCGTCATGTTGGTATGACAACTGGTCAGCTCTGAACAATGGCTTGTCTCCCATACCCTCCTCAACCACCATGGTTGTAATGAGTGCATATCCAGGGGAGAATGGGATGCATGGAAGGAAGACACAGAGGAGGAATGAGACCCAGAAACATATCGGGGCTACAGTTGAGGAGGATGGTAGCCAAAGATAGAGGGATGTGACCTCTGTAACTCTACATAGTAGTAACATAGTCATGGATACCAAACACAACCTGTGGGAGGTTAGCCGATCATGGTGCTTGCTTCTAGGAGTTGTCCTGGATACTGTAGACACCCAGCCCAGTACTAAGGTAACTGCCAAGTGACATGTGTTGGCACAGTGCATAGATGAGTCACAGGAGTCTGGTACGCCGAAGGCTTCAAAGAGGGTCAGAGCAGTATACCCAACTGAGAGAAATGATACCAAAAACCCATAGACCCTGTATGCGGCTAGGCGAGAGACCCAGTACCATGGGGCATAAAGAAGACCCTTTCTCTCGGTAAGCTGCTCAATGGGAGTGTTGGTGCTGGTGAAAGAGGGTGTCCTGACATTGTCTCTTGCACGTTGACCAGACTCTTTGAGTATGAACAGCAACTCAATCCATATCAGCATCAACATACACGGGTCTTGAGAGGCGGCCCCTAATGTACTGGCCAACATCTTCAGCCGGGGTAGAGCGACAGGATATATATATATGACGGTAGTTACTGGGTAGAGAGATAGGGGAAGCATACCATCTCTCCACAATGGCTGTAGAGTCAACAGCTCCCCTGATAGTATCCACTCATCACACTATGAGGTCTTGAATACCTCTACTGTGGTCAAAGTGATATCCTCAAACACCAACAGTGCCGCTGTCACTGACTTCGTTTCCAACACTTAGTAACACTGGGATAGCACCCCGGGCAACATCTACTTACTAGAGCCCATCAAGTAATGGGGGGTGTAGTCATGGCTGACTCTCACCTGTGTCTCATGGTGCTGATAGAGTGCATATTCATAGCTATGCACATTGGTCAGTATTTGCATTCATCCGAGGCAACAGAGAAGGCCGCCGACGACTCTAGGGCTGAGAAAAATACCACTCCATCCCACAGAGTCCAGCACGGACATCTTCTATTACGCATGGTGTCATTTGTGCCTCTCGTCTTTGGGTGTCTACAGCTACTGTATACACAACTGCCGTCAGTAGCCCATACTGTCACTGTGTGTGTGACACTGGGGTCCTTAATGCTGTGTGTCCTGGTATTGGGTGTATGGTCGACACTGATGGACCATTCCCCAGCTCCACACACAACCACACACAGACTGTCACTAGCCATACTTGGGGTATTTAGTATCACTGAAGTGCTCTATACTATCAACCTTCTCTCTGAGCACTCTGCTCATATGATCACATCGTTCTGCTTCTACACGACGTGTGTCCTATTTCTGTGTCTGCCCTGTATCCCTTACTCTCCTGGCCATGTGTTACTAGCCACCATTGAGTATGAGGATATGATAGGGAGGACTAGTGCATCACAAGACACACACCAACTCCACGCCATCCATGAGAGAGTGCTGCCACTCACTCTGGGACAGGGAGAGCTGGTAAGTGCTGACCATCGTATAGTACTCTACTGTTCTCTTGTTATATCATTGAGTAAAATCCACTACTGTAGTCTACTCCTAACCTTCAGGATCGATGCCACATTCATCACCGACACCTGTGGTCGTGTAGGTATCTCACCCTTCTCAAAGGTGGAGGTGGTGACGCCAAGGGGTGTGACCACTACAGCATAGTCAACGACCTCTACATGGGTATGCCAGAGGATGAGGTGGAGGAGTTGTGTGAAAGGTATGGAGTGGTAAAGCCTGTGGATGAAGAGCCTCTCACGACTATGCACCCTCTGTTTGAGGACACGGCTGCAGACTCCCTGGTACACAGAGTACCAAAGGGAACCAGCAAGGATAGTGAGGTAGGGGGTGACGTTACTATATTTGTATCCTGTACCAGTCCTCTACTATGGACATTCCTATATATAGTCTACCAAGTACAATTTCCAGACAACCTAGAACACACTCCCCACCAAGATCTATACAATACTCCCCCCCGTCTCACCCACCGCAGGGCTGCCACTGTCACCAGGGGTCCCATACTGTGTCTAGGGCAGAGTGTGAGTACAGAGAGAGGGTGGTGCGGTACTCGTGTCTCAATGACATGCTTTATCTCCGTGCTGCTAAGAGTGCGCCAGCAAGAGAGTGTGGTGATGACTCTGTCTCAGTATTGAGATATGTAGCCTCGGGGTGTAGGTATATCCTGGCATATTCTGCACTGGCCCTTATCCACCATGTCCATTGCAAACCAGACAGCTGGGTATCAAGACTCATTGGTACCAGTACCACCAGGCAGACTGAGCGTATCCTAGACTCCTACCTTGTAACTGCTGGTCAGTGGCTCTCCTCTCCCTTTGTAGACACCATCAACTTGATGCTTGCCACTGCTACCTGTGATGGAGATGCCTCCAACCTCACTCTACCCTGGACATGTAGCCAGGCAGACGACATGATCACGGTGCTAGCGGTGGGTGTACTTGCTTCCATATTCATAGGACTATATTGGTTTGTGTCACACCTCATGTCCAGGCCCTGTCCAGAGAACCGGTGATGAAACCGGTTAGGTAAGAACAACCATCCAAAAGTCAATTTCTTGTACCACGTGACCAATGCATCACATACTTGCACTTATCCATTCCGGATATCCTCACCACTAGCCACCACCTGCGATACTTGATGTCTTCTGTCATCCAGAGACAGGTCTATGACCCATACCCAGAGGGAGGGACTACCAATGAGAGGCATGGAAGTGGTACACATGTGTACACACATGCATGTGTATATAGATAGCTGAATAATCATACCCTCGTCTTAAATGTGCTTACCCCAGGTTTGTAGAGGTTGTCGACGGCCTCCGAGAAGTGTTGGGTGGCATACATGCAGAAGGTACCTGGACTATGCTACAGTATCGACTGCATCTAAATTGTATGATACTAACCCTGAGGTTCGTGTGAGTGTGAGAGTGTGGCCTCTCGGAACATTAGTAGAGCCATGAGTGAGCTGCCATCACCCATAGCAGTACTAAGAGAAGGTAATCATATATAAGAGTACTTCATTGCAGAACTTCTCTCCGTTACTCACAAAAGGATCAGATCTGAGTTGGTGCTCTGATATTGAGGGTGTAGACTCCTTCGATCACTCTAGCTCAGGAGAGATGTCTCAAATTTCGAGCAGCTCTGATGTGTACGTGTCAGCATACAGCAAGGACTCTCTGTCTCTCCTACCCACTGTGGGTAGTGGGATGGCCCTATCTAGGGATGCTGCAGGGATCGGCAGGGAGGGCGCAATAGGGGAGGATCTGCATGGGGTTGTGGGGGATACAGTACCAGTCCGACAGCCGGTTATGCTGGGTGATATACAGGTTGTGGACGAACAGTATGGACACACCTCCGGGTCTGAGACCGTCTCTCCCATATCCACACTGGAGGAGAGCGGCATGCCATGCCCAACCCCAAGTGGTCTACTCGATACAACGGTACGTCCTGTTTCTAAACTCGATAACATATCACGACAACTGACTCTCAGATTGTCCGGCCTTCCAGTGATGTGGGTGAGCTGTCTTTCTATCTGTTGCCCAAGAGAGATGAGAGGTGCGATACCATATCTGATTATGACCCTGTCTCTTAGACTCCTCCTGTGAGGTAAAGTACCGCATACTCACTCCAGCTGGGCCAAGTGTGTATGGGACTCTGTACTAGGGACCAATGTCAGCCCACCCCACGGCAGCCTGTTCAGCAACCCAAGGGGGGGCTGTATACAGTTAAGCAGTAGGAGATCTAACATAGTTCAATTCAGAATCCGAGTAGTCGCGAAATTCGACGGCTGACCTTCAGGACCAATGAGGTCCGTATCACAATGGACTGGTGCCGTCTCTATGGGTTTGACGAGGAAGACACTGAGTACGAATAGTGGTACATATTAGAGAGTATTCATTCCCTACATATAGGACCTCATCTCTGTTACGGTTACTCATTGTAGGTATCTGAGGCACAAGGTGTCTGTGTTTCCTAGAAACATCCATCCTGAGGACAGGAGTAAGGTGTGTGCGTACACTATTGAACTGGATACTAAGAGGTCTGCGTATATTCCATGATCTCCGACTGAAGTATGCCTAACCCCAGTGGGAGAGGTCTCTTAATGATGTCGGAAGCGGCAAGTCCCCCACATTCATTATGATAGCGAGGTAAGTGTTGTAATCACAGTAATACTGATCATCACTCTTCATAGGTTAGGATCTAACTCGAAGATAGAATCTTCCTTATCCTAGGCGTATGATGTTCCCAAGCAGAGAGTACCACGCATACCGGGTTGTAGCCTCGGCAGTGAGATGGGGAGTAGACGGTAAGTGTATATAGTTGAAGTGTATTCAACTGGTTGTCTCTAACCACTAGGTCTTCCCACCCTAATAGCTGGGTACACTGCCCGTGTCTCAGACCACACTAGGTGTGGGGAGGCATGTACTGATTGGTGCAAGGATAGTATGATAGATGCGTCAGACCTAGAAGGGTCAGACCATACATGCCCAGGTACAATTTCTGCCGTATTGAATCAATATAGTGTATTGAGACACATCAATACAGAGTATTGCAGTATGACCTCGTTGGTACCTGGTGAATCCATATACTTCTCCAATATGACTCCCAGGACTAACCATGCCCCTCCCTCCCTACCGCCGACACACCTCCCCTCCCATGTCACTTGATACCACACTGGTCCCAGAGGGTGACTCTACAGATATACTAGACAGAGTGGAAATGGACAGAAAGGCATGGCTTGGGTACCTGTTGCCACATAGGGGGACACTGCCAGGTATGCCGCCTTACAAGAGTCTAGATACATGGTAGTCCCTCGATGTGCTTAGTGTCACTCACACAGGTCACAAGAGAATCACTCTGCCTCATGATGTGGGGTTCGCATCTAGGTAAGACCGTTGTATACAATATGCAACTCACCCACTTTCTACAGTGACACAGGAATCTCCACACCTGCTCGTGGTGCATTGACGTGCTACTGAGGAGGTTCAACAACATGTACTCAGTCCCAAGGCAGGGTGACCACTTGTATATGCAACTACTAGTGTGAAACAGTACCACTTCTAACCCAGTGTACGTGCTGCCTTCGAGTCTGCCCTTGACGATACGTCCTTCGATGCAGAGACATTTGATGCAATGACTGGGGGGTAAGGAATACCCATTGTCTGGATATCTAATTCGAGACTCAATGGACCATTGAGTCAATGGTCGTTCCCTATTTCCTACCCCAGCTTTGGGTTCGGATGGCTCTCTCTGTACGCCTTTTACAAGAGCGACTATGCAAAGACTTGCCACAGCATGACCCCAAAGGTGAGAGAATTGAGTTTAGTTGAGCGCAGATTAGAAGAATCATGAGGTTCATGTATGTCACTACGTAGCATGGACTCACCTAAGCGCATGGTCGGTGTTCTTTTCTCTGTGTACCGCCTTGTCAGAGACTGTCCCTTCCACAACGCAGTGTACACGCTGGATTGTGTGCAGGTGGGTTGCAACTGTACACTGACTGACACGTATCCTTTGTGTAGGGTCTTACCTGTATTGAATTCCATACTGAGTCAGTACACCCTACATTCTGACACAGATGGTGATTGTCCTCACGCTGAGCCTTATTACGCCTCCTGTACCAGAGGTTGGCAGAGGAAACAACGTAGCAACACAGAGCACACTTACGAGGCTTTCTGGGTAGGACACTGTGAATTGACAGTGTACAGTTAATATGTTCAGTTATGTTTACAATGAAACATGTATTCATATAGTATATGGCAACCATGTCTCTACATACAAAGTGACCACAATCAACTACCCCCAGCCACCCTAGCACCCAGTCAGCTCTCAGTGTGATGCTGGACAGTACAGCCCAAAGAATACAGACATCCAGCGACGGAGACCTAAGGCCTCCACTCAGATCTAGGTATCAGGCGGTATTAAGCGTTAGGCACCAGAGCTCAGCGGCGACTACACCAACAGCCACTGGTACTGTCACTCCCGTGACAAGACGAGTGCATGGGAGACAGTCATCGATGTATGATAGGTATACCTTTACACAGCTGTAAGAAGCGTAGTTTGGAAACATATCTCACTCTTGAGTGAGTCCTAATTTTCAGACTCAGCCGTCCATCTGCACCAGACCCCTCGTCCTCTGTGTATGCTGCATCCCAGGCCCACCCACCTCTGATGTGTCTACTGAGTGTGCTAGCAGCTGCATGTCGTATCACAGACCACCCCGGTATCAGTGAGAGCCACGTGCAGGAGAAAGAGAGGTGGGTATAGTTTGTTCCATATATACCCTCTACACTCGGCTCACTGCAGC
>BDIP01001366.1:0-10717 GCA_003568945.1 Kipferlia bialata
TCTCTCTCTCTCTCTCTCTCTCTCTCTCTCTCTGTCTCTCTCTCTCTCTCTCCCCTCCCCCACTCTCTTTCTGCGATCTGACCCCAGGCTGCCGAGTCGCAGCACAGTGCCGCAATTGAGAGTCAGGCCAGGGGGCACCAGGCCGAGATGCAGAGGGTCAGGGGGGAGGTGGACTCGCAGAGACAGCGGCTTGACAGGCTGACAAGGGAGACGGAGGGGGCACGCCGGTACTACGCCAACGAGATGGCGACACTGAGACGGAAGAGGGCAGATCTAGAGACAAAGGAGGCCTCCATCAAGGACTATGGCGAGTGCGTCAGTGAGGTAGGACGTCTATAGTTCTCCACTCTATGGATATCTATCTGCACATCTACCTATACTGTAACTCCTGACGGTCAGAGCGAGCGTTCCATGCACGGACTCGCCGCGAAGAGACAGAGAGAGTACAAGGAGAGAGAGCAGAAGATGAAGGAGAGGTAACGTGCTCTGTCTCGCTCTGTGGTGCGTATCCATCCCCTCTAAGCCTCTGTCTGACCCCTCAGGGAGGTTGCTCTGGACCAAGAGCAGCGGAAGTTGGCTATGCTGGCCGAGTGCAACGAAGAGGTGTGTTATGTATATATATATAAAATAGTCTACACACATATATATATGCATAGTCTCTATGAGTGTGAATCTCATCACAGAATGAGCGTGCCATCCAGGAGATGAACCAGAGGAGGCAGGAGAAGCATCAGCAGAGGGAGAGGGAGCTTAGGGAGAGGTGGGGCACAGTCTATAATTGCTTAGTCTCCCAGTCCACTATATATACTCATTATGATGCAGTATAACACCCTATCCATACTCCTCACCGCTTAGAGAGGCTGCACTGGAAGAGAGATTGGCCCAGGTCGAGGCAGGCCAGCGGTGACAGCGTGATACCCCACTGGTGGACGGAGCCTGAGCGTCGTGTAGGCCTACAGCTATACGTATTGCGCTATCGTGTCTCCCTTCTCGCGTTATCACCACTGGCCAGTTTGGCCTCTCTTGGGTGTCTGGTCTGTCACGGCATGGCTCATGTGCAGAGAAAGGACAGGCATGGTGTTGAGTAGTAGTTTAGCGGGGAGTGGAGGGAGTGTGGGGAGTATATAGTGTAATCAATACCCCCAATCAGTGACAGAGTGTCACGTATACCAGAGTGCAGTGGCAACCCACTAGCTAATAGTAGTAAATAGTGTACATTGACGGTATGTATGGATGTGCGGTCTCCGTCAGTGGGCTCGCTCTATGCCACCGTTATTCAAACGGTGATCGGTGTATTTGAATTCTGTCCCTGTCTTCTGTTCATTGCCACCGGGAGTCAGTACAGGTAGACTCTCCTCCAACACACAGAGAGGTTCTGACCACCAGAGGTAGTGGGCAAGTAGGGTCCCCAGTGGGGACCCCACTCCTGGTATCCTCATTGGACCCTTCTTTTTTCATTTTTTTCACGTTCAAGTGCAGACACACAATCGAGAGACAGTACACGACTCTCCTTGAGGCCGCCACAGAATATGGTGCGGCCGGTGACGGTGCAACTGACGGAGCCCGAGGATGAGGGTGTCCCCCGGTCCGAGGTTGACCGGCTTCTGGACGAGGCCGACGAGTACTACCAGGGCAAGATCCATGAGCTGCAGGCTGCCTTGACAAACGAGAAAGCTAGAGGTGATAGGGAGGCCCAGTCACTCAGGACTCTGGAGGAGGACAATGCGGCACTCACCAGCCAGCTGCGTGACAGTGGCAGGATGCAGGACCAGTACAAGAGGGATGCCGATGAGCGTCAGAGGGCCCTGGTAGCCAAGGAGACAGAGCTGGTGGGGGTCAGGGATGGGGCCAGGAGGGACAAGGAGGCAGCAGCAAGGGAGAGGCAGCAGCTAGAGGACGCCAACAGAAGCCACATGATGAGAGAGATTGAGAATTGGAAGCTCCACTACCAGCAGGTACCCTCACATCATATATGTTACAATTATCTCTCTCCTTTTCACTTTGCGACACCAACCAGTGTGTCACATCCTTCAGACTCTGACAGGCAGGCGTATGAGACCCAGAACGCTACTTTGGTCAATGAGAAGAAGGTATGTTGCTACAGGCCCTACTTACACTTGCTATTGTATATATTGTGTGTCTTTATTCCCTCCATACTGACCTCAGGGCTTGTCTCAGGAGAGAGATGCCCTTCTAGCCCAAATAGAGGAGGGTACAAAGGCCAGGGGTGTTCTTGAGAGAGACCTTAAGGTTGGGACTGACTCAACTCTATCGATCAACCCATTCTGCTGTCTGTCTCTTTCTGTCTCTGTCTCTCTCTCTCTCTCTCGCTCTCTCTCTCTCCCCACTCTCTTTCTGCGATGTGACCCCAGGCTGCCGAGTCGCAGCACAGTGCCGCCATGGAGAGTCAGGCCGGTGCGCACAAGGCCGAGATGCAGAGGATGAGGGCGGAGGTGGACACTGCCAGAGACAGGCTCAATAGGGAGACTGAGGTGATACGCCGCAAGTACGCCAAGGAGTTGCAAAGTGAGAGGGCAAGACTGGATCGGGGTAAGGCAGAGCTAGAGAGGGAGATGGCCACTGTCAAGGAGGTTGGCCTGTGCGTCAGTGAGGTGGGGTGTCCATCTACCATACTGCCAGTATAGCACTAGGACCTACAAGTAATATGTACCTACTCAATGTCAGATCCATCTATATACCTACATATCTATATATCATACATATACTGTCACTCCTCACTGTCAGAGCGAGCGTTCCATGCACGCCCTCAATGCGGAGAGGCAGAGCGTGATTAAGGAGAGAGAGCGGGAGTTGCAGGAACAGCAGAGAGACTTCCAGATGAGACTGCAGGAATTGAGGGAGAGGTAGGTGCCCTCTCTCCCCCTGGTGTGCTTGTACATATTGTCTCAGCCACTCTCTGACCCCTCAGGGAGGTTGCCCTGGAGAGAGAGAGGGCCTCAGTCACTATGCTGGCCGAGTGCAACGAAGAGGTATGTTAGTATATACATACATAGTCGCTGTGAGTGCCCTCACCTCAGAATGAGCGTGCCATCCAGAAGATGAACCAGAGGAGGCAGGAGAAGCATCAGGAGAGGGAGAGGGAGCTCAGGGAGAGGTGGGTCGCATAGATGATTGCTTAGTCCTTCCAGTCCACTATATATATACTCATTATGATACACAATATAATACCCTATCCCTACCACTCACCCCTTAGGGAGGCTGCACTGGAGGATAGACTGGCCCAGGTCGAGGCAGGGCAGCGGTGACAGCGTGAGATCCCATTGGGTGAGAGACTCATCTGTAGACCTACAGTATAGTGTAGCCTATGTGAGCGGGCGTGACCTTTCACTCACCCTACAACTTTTCAGGTTGACTACTACAAAGGGTCCAGGCATCTGTTTTTTTGTAACAAGGTACATAAATTTTGAAAAGGAACATTTCGAGATTCAAAATCGGAACTTATCATTCCGTCACAATATATACTTTTCACCGAAATGGTCATGCAAAAACTCTGTTGTATACAAATTAGATACCTTGAAAAAGGGTTGACCAAGGGGTCCAGGGGTCTAGTCTCTCGAGGTTTTTGAGGGCCATGACCATCATTTTAGAGCAATACAAAGAGCTTGCTTGCTCTAGAGGCTCCATCCTTCATCAGTATCGTTGACAACCACCCCAGGGAAAACTTGTTGGGTTCAGGTAATTTTTTACTATGTACTTTTTGCCACACCTTAGATTCATATACATGTAGGTGGCGTCAGGGTGGGGCTGTGTGCGTGCTGGGTGATTCATAGCCAAAACGGTACCGGTACCGGTGCATTTACCATAATTCTCTCTGATTGACCTGACACCGTATATGTACTATCCAATACTGCATGCCTGTTTTAGAAGGATGTCAGTCTCTGCCCCCCTCCCCATCTGATCACAGGACCCCGAGGTCAGGTGGTGGAGTCTTGGTTCTGGCACCAAGTGGTGCAGAGACAAGTTACGCTGGGTTCAGTCGTGGCTGGCCAAGGAGCAGAAGGACCTTGGCCCCTTGTTCTGGGTGCTGTTCCTTGTGCTAGATGACATCCTTGAGGACTTCAACAACTGCTTCAAGGTGCTCCAGAACCCCAGATCTACCATTGAGCACCAGCAGCGTGGGTTCGAGGGACTAGTGGATGCACTGGGTGCCCGCATTGAGTGCCAACTCAACATGGTTGATGCTCCCTTCAATCCCGACCTGCCCTTTGAGTATATGGAGCGGCACAACAAGTGGGAGGCCAAGACCTCCACTGTCTACCAGTACATGTGCTGCAACAACCTTGTCATCTCTGACCTGCTCGAGGGCTACCAGCAGCCCCCATACGATGGTGTGATGTGGAACCCCGCACTCTACGACACCATCAGCCAGGGTGCCCACTTCCTGATGGATGCCATGGAGAGAGTGGAGAGTATCCACGTGATCAGAGACACCAACAACCAGGGGTGCCCTTACACTGATGCCCCCCCCTGTCTGCCTCTCTCACTGCTCGGTCTCAGTCCTGCCAAGTTCTCCAACTACGTCAGGTTGTACAGGAAGAAGCTCCTCACTGTGTACGACGATGATTTCATCGACCGCATTGTGGAGGAGGCACGCCTGCTGAGACGGGAGCTGCAGTCTAGCCCTGACCTTAGGGATAGGCTAGAGGTAGCGGACAACAGGGAGTATGTCACCATTGCGGACAGTGAGGGCAACAAGACCCAGAAGATTAACTACGACTTCGACACTGCCTGGGCCCCCCTCGATGTTGCCAGGTACCCTGCCTTCTGTGCCTTCGCCGACGGTCTGGGCTCCACCTTCCCTGGCAGCTCCAGAGTGGAGTTTGAGTTCTCCATCATCAACAGTATCAAGGTATGGTATACAGACACTTCTTCAATCCATTCCGGTGGATATATTTATATATATTCCTGTAGACTGACACATAGACAGAGTACATGTCCCAGATATCCAACTTTGCCCTCGAGGGCATCATCTACGCCAAGCAGTTCCTGGAGCTCCTGGCTGGCCTAGAGGCTGCACGGAGGGCCCCCCACTCCATCTCTGACCTCAGTCGCATGAGTGAGGCAGAGGTCGATGTACTCATGGAGAGAGAGTGGTCGGAGGTAGATGTATCTGATGATGCAGATGTGATTGCTGACGAGGGAGTGGGAGAGGCAGTTGGGTCTGCTCTACCATCTCCCTCAGACGGTCCAGTGGCTGCTAGTCCAGAGTCAGAGGATGAAGTGTGGGATTTCTCATAGTTTCTATATGCAATAGACGCAGTGTACATATGAGTGAGTGGCAGAGAGGCCTGTTTTTGTCTATTTGGCATGAGGGTGTAGGTGTTTTTGGTAAGGGTGTAGGGGCATGTACCGAGGAACGTTGGAGGTACGTCCGAGGAACATTTCGGGAGTCTGAAAAAGGAACATAAATGGACCCTTATGTACCTCTGTACCCCGGTACACAAAAAAAGATGCCTGAAAGGGTCTTGTCTGAGTGTTTGGCGTACGGGCAGAATAGGGATCTGCATAGTTGAGTAGTGTGTAAGGAGAGTGGGCTGTATTAAGTGTCAATACCCCCAATCAGTGACAGAGTGTCACGTATACCAGAGTGCAGTGGCAATCCACTGGCTAATAGTAGTAAATAGTGTATATTGTCGGTGTATTAGAAGGTGTGTTGCTCTATCAATGGGCTTGTCGTTCCACACTGTATAGACTATACAAAGAGTATCATGAACCCAGACCGTTCAGAGAACGGTGAACAGAGTCAATATGTGACTGGGTGTGTCCCTCTCTCTAGGACTGCTACTTGGAGGCCTGTATACACCCATGGTATCATGGCCTGATGATGCCCGGACCCTCTTCTGGGAGCAGTGCTCTGCCTGGATGAGTGTGGCCCTGTACTCCATGTGCATGGTGGTGTCAGTGGTCAGAAGGTGGGTGTTGACATGTACCTGTCTCTCTCTCTCCCCCTCCTCCCACACTCAGAGAGGTTCTGACCACTGGTGTACTGTGCTCCCTCCTTGTGTTCTGTGGCACCCGTGCATTCACATGGGCCCTGCATGGACTGGACTGGTTCACAGACCTGCCGCAAATAGGTACCACATTGACAATCAGTGTGGTCCCAATATGTGAGCCCCCTCACCCCAGCCCAGCACCTTGTGTTCCTAGCCCCCCTAGGTCCCCTGTTCACTGGGTTCTGCCACACTGCATCTGGGCTATTTGCACTGTGCCAGATGCTGCCTAGGTATCACATGTCTCTGACTTTACAGGACGGGCTCATATATATATATATATATATATATGGAGTGTATATAATAGGTGGGACAAGCATTGGTTCTCTTTGTAATAACATCCCCCCCCCCTCTCTGACCCCCAGGCAGCGCTCCTTCCGCGCGTTCCACATCCTCTCCACCGTCATCATATACACCATGATAGGTAGGGGCTGCGGTGGCCACGGCCGTGGAGTACTACAGCTATATATGTATATATATATATATATTACAACACGTACCCCCCCCCCTCTCTCTCTCTCTCTCTCCAAGCTGTGTCCCTTGTTGGACTACAACTCTCTATGTCTATGTCTATTATTATATGTAGTATCTCCTATCCAACTCCCAGCTGTGTCCCTCGTGGCCTATGCCCTGTTGGACTACCGGGGTGACCCAGACCTCAGGATGGTGGTGGTGGGGTACGGGGGTGGATGTCTCTCTTTCTCTTTCTCTCTCCCCCTCTCTCCCCTTCCATTCGAGACTAAGTTGAACTCTCTCTGCCTTCGTGTCAATTCTTCATCAAGTATGGTGTCTCTCTCACACCAGCTGGACCAACCTGTCCCTGTCCCTCGTGATGCTGTCCCTGGGCGTGTGCATCACTGTGTTTGCATGGGGTGCATACTCAAAGATCAAGAGATACTCCATCGACAAGTGCATGGGGCAGATTGTGTCTAATAGGTAGCATAACCTTCTGTGTAATAGTCTAATACTCATCTGTACCTCTGGTCTAACTGCTAGGCTTGTGCTCTTCACATCCATAGGGTCGATAGGCTTCATTGGCTTCAGCCTCGCTCTGGTATGTGTGACTGTATCTCGCTTTCTCTCTCCCCCACCCCACTCTCTCTCTCCCTCTCTCTGTGTCCTAGACTCTGCCCTCATCTAGGTAGCCTTCTCAGTATCTGCCTAGAGATACCGAAGTATATGATTTGTATATGTTTGTACATAGACTGTGGCACTCACCCCCAGTTCATCGAGGGAGTGTACTCAGTATCTCTATAGATGTATATATATATAGTGTTTGTATAGATACTGATCTTCACCCCCAGTTCATCGAGGGTGTGTACTTCATCAGACACGAGGCATTCATGCACTGGATACACAACGAGTACACACAGGTACATCTTATCGGTTGCTGCCCATTGTTGAGTGGTAGTAGTCTTTGAGTACCTCTTTCCCACCCATGGAGGCCCTGATCACATAGATATAGTACAGTTCTGAATAGGGTATTTTCCTATCTATCCCCACCCCTCTCACCCCAGACCCCACCGATGGAGGCCCTGTACACTGTATTACAGGTGGCTGTGTGCATCAGTGCAGTCCTGATGAGGCAGACAAGGAACGAGACGGAGAGGAAGAGGGCATACATCAGGTGTCATACTATTGATATAGATACATATTATCCTAATATAGTTTACTATGTATTATGTATAGTAATTACTATATAACCCCAGGAATGGGTGCAAGGCATGCACCTCAGTGGCGGGGACAGGGACGGTGTAGGGTACTAGTAGCAGTGGGTAGTTAGAGTGCGCAGGACACACCATTGCTCCTAGCGATGCTTGGGTTTCCTATGACGAAAAGGGGGCCTGCTTCTGGCCCGTAACCCAGGTGGGATGGAGTGTCAGAGCCAGTGTGTATGGTTGAGTGTTATGGTTCAGACTTGATGCAGAGCCCTCCCCGGTCTATGTGGCAATCACGTCTTCATGGCCTTGCACGAGTGTATGTCTTGTGCAGTGGGAGGGTTCTGGATAGCAGAGTACACACTGGTTGCAGAGGGTCCGGGACAGAATATCTCTGACGAGTGGTATTGGTTTGTATTATTAGAGGCGTAAGTGAGTAGAGCATAGTAGATTTCGTGTTTACGGCGTTGTAGGTACAGTCTCTATTGACCATCCTGTGTATGTGACATACCACCTCCATCCACTCTCAATCTCCTGACAATCTCCTCTTAGCCCTAGTTCCACCCTATTCTGTTCTTCTCTCCTCTACTCAGTCTCTGTCACTGGCACTGCATTCACTGTGAACTCAACCTCAACCCCATAGTGGTCACTGGGGGTCAGAGAGTGGTCACTTGAACTGTACGAGGGATATCCATAGAGAGGTATCAGAGTGAGTGTCCCTGACCTGAGCTGTGTGGGTGCTCCCTTCTGTGTTGAGTATAGCCGGAAGGGCTCCACCCTAGCAGTGACACTCGTGATGTTGAGACAGGCCTGGGGGTAAGGTGGTGTTTATGGACTTCTCCCTAAGTGTATAGATGCGTGCTGGCGCATACCCTTGGCACCATGGCCACAGTGGGTGGTGGCTGGAGGGGTGTGTCTGCGTCCCCTGCCTGCTGGGTCACATGGGGGTGGGGGTGCATCAGGAACACATAGTCCAGTCGCACACAGCAGCCCTGGGGGTCAACGAAATCGACACCAGTCACACAACTAAGACACACACACATAGTATTAGTGTACATCTTCTTACCTGTATGTCCTGTGCTGTCAGCACCTGCTCCCTGGGTACCAGTCTCAGCCGGTGCTTGTGGGTGCCAGGTATGGAGAGGGGCAGAGACTCAGAGTCAGGGTCCCCTCCCTCACTCTCTCCCTCTTCACCCTCCACCCCCTCTGGCTCTCTCTCAAACACCACATCCCCAAAGGTCACGGGGTGGCCTTCTAGACAGTCGACAAGGAGGTCATCCACCTGGGGTCAGACAGGGAGAGAGCGATAGTGGATACCAGCAGGTGGAGTATGTGGGTAAGACTGAGTCCCCACCTCCCCGCATGTCCCGAGCAGTGTTAGCAGCCTCTGGTACTCAGTACTGCCCTCAAGGTCAGAGCTGAAGGCACCTGGGTTAGAGACGCATGCGTATATAGACAGATATAGAGACTACATATGCGCACATACCTGTGTAGCACGATGGCAGGAGGAGTGCCTTGGCGTCTGGGTCGGGAGGTGAGTCAGAGGCAGTGCCCTCAATCTCAGCATCGGCCAAAGGGGGTCAGGGAGAGAGTGTATGTATTAGGGCTACAGCTATACGTGCAAGAGACAGAGCGTACGGGGGTATGTATATATTATGCCTATCTGTGCAAAGAGTGTCCCCACCTGCAGCACCCTCAGGTATGTGACATATATACATATATATACTATGCCTATATGTCCCCACCTGCAGCACCCTGAGGACTGACAGGTCAGACCCCGAGGGTGATGAGGGGGCACCTGGCCTGACTGGGTCAGCTGGGGTGGACAAGCCCTTGACAGGGTACAGGGAAGGGCACTCGGCCTGGGGGGTAAGGGACAGAGAGACTGGTATTACTATATATGTTTGTCCACTGCCCACACCTTGATCTGAGTGAAGTCTATCCTGTGGAAGTCCAGTCCCCTCAGCACGGCTGGCTGGACAACAGAGGTGGACGGGCAGGGGAGGGACCTGGGGTGTAAAGAAGAAAGAGAAAGAGACATAAAGATGTTAAGAAGGACTATTCAGAGGATATGAAGGGGGGGGGGGGGTACCTGTCTATGACTGGGACTGTATCCAGCCTGGACCTTGCCAGGTAGTTTATCTCCTTGACCCCGCACTCATAGGTGTAGGGGGACGGGTTGGTCTCGAGAGACTGCAGAAAGGCAGCCACACCTGGGGTGAGGGGGCACACCAATAGAAGGGTATATACATGGATTACTCCTTGTACCTGTTGTTGTTGGGTCCCTGGCCTTGATGGAGTTGACGTTGAAGTCACCAAACAGGAGGACGGGCTCCTGGGGTCAGACACACTCTCTCTCCTCACACATCCACCCTTAGAGAGAGAGAGATCCTTACCTGTGGGTGTGCGTCCAGCAGTGACGCCTTGATGAAGGCAACCATCTCCTGGGGGTGAGGATGGGCTGGTATCCATCCTTTACATACTGACTTCCAGCTTCGCATCTGAATACCCTCTCTCTCTACATACCTCCAGCTGCTTCATCCTCACTTTCTTGCTAGTCTTGTGCAGCTCTTCCATCTCTGTGTAGGGGACAGACCCCTCGTTGGTGTAGGAGGCCTCTGGGGTGAGACGTGATATATGTCATACTTGCCATGCATAGAACGGGGAGAGAAGACAGAGAGGGTATGTCCCACCTGTACATTATATTAACCATGGTTACCTGTGTGTGTGTTGAACACGTGCAGTGTCACCATGGATACACCATCCTTGGTGGGCACACCCAGCCTGGTGTAGAGCACACCTGGGGTGGGGGAGAGTGGCGGAATATGACAGCGAGAGTGAAGGTGTGTCATTCCCACACACCCTTGCTGCTGTTTGCATCTCCAGGTGACCGTCTGTGCTTGTATGCGTGTTGGGCTGTGCGTAGCATGGGGAACCTGGATGCTATGAAGAGACCCCCATCCACGGCCCTAGTCTGGGGTTAGTGGAGATGGTAAGGGGTGTGGGGGGGGGGGAGAGAGAGACAGAATAAATGAAGAGACCGGTCCA